>VUQH01090617.1:35766-48479 GCA_015106775.1 Etroplus canarensis
GCATCTTATGTACAAGAAATAAGTTACTTCACTAGGAGGTTAATAAGGGTGACAAAAATTGCAGGTTAAGTTATTGCACAATTGTACTGGAATTAGCAAGGTGCATCCTATGAAGTAGCTGTGAGTGTATAGTTATATTATTTTTTTAACTGATTTAAAAAATATTTGTACTTAATTGAAAATTTATACTACTTCAACTCAACTAGTGGGGGGAAAAAAGATTTTTCCAACAGAACCAAGATCATAAGTGAGTACAGCTTCATTAAGTCACATCGCAGATGTACTCAATCTGTGTGCTTTTTTTTGCTTTGCATTTGCCTTATCACCAACACATCCAAGTCAGGATGTGCCAAACTATGATGACTTACTTATCCACTTCATCCCCAGTGGGAAATATGGCTGCAAACTATGATGAGCAATTGATTATTTTTTTAAAATTTTCTTTCCCCTTCCATACCCCAACTCTCACACACAGAACTCACACATTTTAAAAAGCCCATTGTAGTATTTGAACCGAAACTGTATTTAATTTATGGGCACATGGTGCTTTTTTTTTTTTAAGTTGACAGTATGTTTTTGTATTTTGGATTAATTGTCCTGTTTAGGGCCCGTGAAGAGAGACAATGACAGCATGACATTTTTGCAGCAGACTCAGGTTCATCCATCCTTCTCTGGACTTGGGAGTGATCATTTGCTGATGTTTTGCTTAAAATATAGCATTTTGGTCCTAATTTTAATTGTTTTCCATGTGGTCCTTGAATATATTTGGTGAGTTATTGTACCTGATACCTGATATTTTTTTTCCTCCCCCTTTGCCAATAAAACAGCAGTCATTTTATCAGGATCAAGCTGTCTGCCTGGTTTTGTCACCTTGATATATTAAGGTTGAAAAAGTTTCTTAGTGAAGTTATTAATATGTGTGAAATAAATGCTGATGACTGATTTCTGGTGTGTTTCAGGTAGTTTAACCTGCCGAAATTTGGGTCGCTCTGGTAACAGGAAGAGCCCAGAGGAATGAGCAGCAGCTGTGAATACAAAAATCCATGAGAATCTACTTTTGTCCAGGCAGACAGCAACCCAGAGTCCAGAAACCCTTAAATCTGAACGGTACTGTTGGGCCAGTGGGGGCCCGTTCAAAGCCAAAGCCAGGACGCCTTGACTTGAAGCCAAATAAGGCCTTTTTATGTGTGTTACTTTCTTCTCCCCTTAAAGCTCTTCTCTTCAGAGGCGTTTTTTTAAAGCTTTCATTTTAAAAAGACAAGCCATTAAGCATGCACATCATGTCTTTGTTTACCTACAGTCAAGATTTTTAAAAAATATAAACTCATTACATTTAAAGCAATATTATTGCAAATTCACTATCAAATCTCTTAACCCTAGTACTGCAGGACCTCAATATATTGATGTTCCAGATAAGTTTCGTGTACTGCTGGTCATCTATATATTGATCACTTCCGGTGTTTTCATTCACTGCCGGTCGTCTAGCTGGTCGTATAGCTGGCAGTACTAGGGTTAAATTAGAATGTAAATAAGTGTCTGTTAGATGACTAATAGCTTAGATCTTAGTACGGTATCTTGACATACTACATCTGTTTTACATTTGATGCTAACATTTTTGACGTATAGGCTCAAATGTCTTTGCAATCAGGAAAAACCCTGGTGTTTGGAAACACTGCTATAGGTATGAGTCAAATATAAAGGGTAAACAAATATGGTAAGTTGTCTTCTAATTAAAGTTGCTTAAAGTGAGAGCTATCGACACCAAGGCCATTTCAAATTAAACCAAAAAATGTCAGTTCACCTGTTCTTTTTTTCTCCGTCTTAGAACTGTTTTTTTTTTTTTTTTTAAAGAATACAACCAAGGCAGTGCACCTTTTTAATGTCAGGATCTTTTTATGGCGTTTATTTTAAATCTTGTTTACTTTGTAATCTGCACTGATATCCATCAGTCCATTTTCCCATTAGCTTTGAAAGCAGCACTACCTGTAAGGTGTCTCAATTTTTGTGAGCCTTTTTGTTAGAGAAACCACTTGTGGATTTGTTTCTCAGATCACAGTTTTTCAAAGATTGCTGGTCCACCCCAGCTTCATGGGTACATACTGCTCTGCAACTGTCTGCAAATGTTAGTAGAGGGATGGTAAAACTGCACTTCCTTTGCTAATAATTGCCTGTGTGTGTCTTCACACATACTACAAGGTGTCGTAATAATACTACAAGAGTACGTAATTGAGAAGGTTGAGTAAAAAGCTTCCTGCTCAGACTCTTATGATTTCAGAAATAATTCAGCTGCTCCAGCTGACTGCAGACACTGTTTGGTTGCTTCAACAAGAGGTAATCTCAGTTAATTGGAGATATGTTGTATTTATTTGCCACAAAGACTTGATTTCATTTTGTTGCCACAGATTGGTAGCTGCACTGTGAGGGTCCAGGCCCTTGAGTTATGTTGCTGCTAGCTATGTCTCAAAGACCTGCTTATATGGACTATCTGGCTTTATTGTTATGCTCATGATGAATTTTTATTAAGAAAACCCAATTTGATGTTGGTATTGTAAACAGATTTCTGATTTTTAATGTAGGCTTGTTTTATTTCTTTTGCTGGACTTAAATCAAAGGTTTAATCTGATTTCATTGACCCCTGATTATACCAGGAAAGGTTTGCTTGTGACCCATTTTGTTTCAAAGAATTCATTAAAAAATTAAACTCCAGTGTGCTACTGTAGCTTTCCCTGATTATTTATAATTAAAATTAAGATATGAAATGCTAACTTAAGGAGTTTGTCAAGGTGTTTTGGAGATTCTCCGTGAGATGTTTGCTATAGCAAATCCCAGCTGCGTCTTGAACATCCTTTGTCCACTTTATCCAGTATCCCTCCTTTACACTTATCCAGACCATCTCAACTTTACCTCTCTGGCTTTATCTCCAAACCCCTCAACCTGAGCTGCCCCTCTTATTTAATAATTTCTAATCCTGTCCATCCTGGTCACTCCCAGTGAAAATTTTAGCATCTTCAGCTCTGCCAGCTCCACCTCCTGTCTTTTTGTCTGTACCATACTCTAAACCATAAATCATAGCAGGTCCCCCTACCATCTTGTAAGCGATCCCTTTCACTCTTCCTGGTATCCTGTCATAAAGCACCCCTGACACTTGTCTCCACCCACTTTACATTGCCTGCATTCTTGTTCACCTCTCTTGTGCACATTCTGTTGGTTTAAACAGGTTCACTCTGTTTAACTCACCGACCTTCACTACCTGTACTCCTTGCATCTTCTTCATTCCACCTGCCTCCCTCTCATTCACACACAGATAGAAAATGCATTAACGTTTGCCAGTGTTGAGCGTGTTTTATTATTTTGTAGTATTAAGTTCTGTACAAGAAGCATTGATTGCCATATAAAATATAGCAAAGTAAATTAGGCAAGTTGCCTTTTTGAGGATTAATTATTATTTAAACACCAGTGCTCTTGGTCAATCCACAGTGTTAAGAAATCTCAAATCTAAATATTTAAGAAAGTGTCACTTGTTTATTTTCATCTGTTGAAAGTGAGAATGATAAAACAATTCAAACTTTAATAAACATTTCTGACATTTCAAAAATAAGTGGCCAATACAGCCACCCTTCTTTTCAACACCAATCAAAAGTCTCTCTTAATGGAATCTGTCAATTTTTTCATCTCTTGACCATCAACTTTTTGTGCAGCAGCAGCCACAGCCTCCTAGACACTGTTGTGGTGTACAGTTTCACTGTACATCTCATGTTTAAGAAGGGCCCACAAGTTCTCAATAGGGTTTAGGTCAGGTGAGGAAAGGAAGTTATGTCATCATTCTTTTATCTTTAAGGCCTTTACTGTCTAGCCACGCAGTGGAGTACTTTGATGCATGAGATGGAGCATTGTCCTGCATAAAAATCATGGTGTTTTTGAAAGATGCAGAACTTTTTCCCATATCACTGTGTGAAGTGTCTTCTAGGAACTGGCAGTAGGTTTGGGAGTTGAGTTTAGGTCCATCCTCAAAAGGTCCAACAACCTCATCTTTAATAATTCCTGCCCATACCAGTACCCCACCTCCACCTTGCTGGCATCTGAGATGGAGTGGAGCTCTAAGCCTATTGCTGATCCAGCCACTAGCCCGTCTACCTGATCCATCAAGAGTCACTCCCACCTCATCTGTCCATTATCTGTCTTCAGATATTTCTTGGCCCAGTCTTGGTGTTTCAACTTGGCTTGTTCAGTGGTGGTCAGGTTTCAGCCTCTCTTACCTTGGCCATGTCTCTGAGCTCTGAACACCTTGTAATATGCTCCAGATAGGTTGCAGTTCTGGAATATGACAGCACTGGAAGATAATGGGTTCCTGGTAGCTTCACGTTTGATTCTTCTCAAATCTTTAGCAGGTTATTTGTGTCTCTTTATCTCAACATGTTTCTTGAGAACTTTTTGGGTATTTGCAACGAAACGTTTGATGGCTGGGTAGTCACATCCTAATATCTTGGCAATTTTAAGAGTGCTGCATCCCTCTGAAAGATTTTTTTTTAAATAGTTTTTGACTTCAGAGTCAAAAACGAGATTCTGATAAATTAAACCACAATAATACAATGAGAGGGACTAAAACCTCAAACGCATGTCAGTTCTTTCCATCGCTACAACTACAGGTGAGCTCACACAAGCTGTGGACAGTCTGAAAATCAGCTGACTGAAGCTGCCACTGCTGCTTTTCTAGACTGCTTGCACAATTTACGCAAGTGAGTATTTTGACCATATCGTAATTTTTATGCATACTTTCCAACTCCAAGCTGTATAAATTTGAATGCCTATTGGATTTAAGCGTACGAGGTAATGTGCATTTGTGTAATGAGGGAGAGTGTGGCCTTAGAGATCAACACCATATATCAGGTGTGCACAATAGTTGCCTAATCAGAATACATTATTAATCCCCAGGGGGGGAAATTACTTGTGCGCACACAGATATTCTCGTACAAAAGCCAAAACTTCACTTCACTTCAATATTCAGTTTTGAGGTTTATTACCATTTTGGGTTGAATAAGAGCACTGTTGTTAATTAACAATACTAATCCTCAAAAATGCAACTTGCCTGATAATTGAGCTGACAGCGTACAACTGCATGACGTGTTTTCAGAATCTCAGGAAGAATGACCGGCACCAGTTTATTACTACAGTCTGCTGATCTGTATGACTGGGTGTGCTGCACAGGGTGGTAAATGCTTTCAGCCACCTTTACATTATCTGTCTGGTAAACTCCTTTGGTTTTAAGATTGAAAGCATTCACATACAGGTGCATCTCAATAAACTGGAATATCAAAAAGTTAATTTATTTCAGTAATTAAATTCTTTGTGATATTTATCATAGCCAGTCAAAATTTGCATAACCTTTAACACTGGGTTGACTCCTAATTTTCCCGGCTGGCCGTAGTGTCAGAATATATTTAATGCTAATAACGTAGAAATTGAAAGAGCATCTGAATTTTAACTTTTTAGAGTGATGATAGATAAAATATTTTGGAAGCCACATATAAATTATATTTAAGTTAAAATGTCAAAATCAGTAGCAATACTATATAACGTGAAAGATTTGACAGTATACCTTATTTTGTTCTTTATTAGAAACACTTTGAAAGCATCAGATCTCAATAGGGAAAAATCATGCTGGATATCTAAACTGATATGCACTAGGTAATGTGTTAGGAATGACGGGGTGCCATCGTTTGTTGGAAATGAAAATTAGCAGCCTACACAGAAATTAATTCAAAGACATCCTGAAAATAAACAATTTCCCCCTGGGGACTAATAAAATATTCTGATTCTGAAAATCAAAGTGATGCAGCAAGCGTGTCCATTATGCCAAAATTTTATCGCATCAACTCAAACTGGTCCTCAGTTGTTTGTATACCCCCATGTGCTTGTACACATGCCTGACAACGTCAGGGAATGCTCCTACTGACACAACGGATGGTGTCCTGGGGGATCTCCCCCCAGATCTGGACCAGGGCATCACTGAGCTCCTGGATAGCCTGAGGTGCAACCTGGCAGCACCAGATGGATTGAAAAATAATGTCCCAGAGGTGTTCTATTGGATTTAGGTCAGGCGACTGCGGTGGCCAGTTAGTATCAATTTCTTCATCCTCCAGGAACTGCCTGCATATTCTTGCCACATGTGGCCGGGCATTGTTGTACACCAGGAGAAACCCAGGACCCACTGCACCAGCCAAAGGTCTGATAATGGGATTTCATCCCGATACCTAATGGCAGTCAGGTGCCGTTGCCTAGCCTGTAGAGTTCTGTGCGCTCCTCCTCACACCATCACTGACCCATCACCAAACTGGTCATGCTGAAGGATGTTGCAGGTAGCATAACATTCTCCCTGGCTTCTCCAGACCCATTCACGGCTGTTACATGTGCTTGGGGTGAACCTGCTAACATCTGTGAAAAGCAAAAGGGCACAAGTGGCGGACCTGCCAATTTTGATATTCTACAGCAAATGCCAGCTAAGCTCCACAGTGCTGGGCAGTGAACACAGGGCTCATTTGAGGACATCGGGCCCTCAGGCCACCCTCATAAAATCTGTTTCTAATTGTTTGATCAGAGACACTCACACCAGTACTATGGTGGAGGTCGTTTTGTAGGGCTCTGGCAGTGCTCATCCTGGTCCTCCTTGCACAACAGAGTAGATACTGGTCCTGCTGATGGTTTAAAGCACTTCTATTGTCCAGTCCAGCTCTCCTAGAGTAACTGCCTGTCTCCTGGAATCTCCTCCATACTCTTGAGACTGTGCAGGGAGACGCAGTAAACCTTCTGGCAATGGCACACAAACAGTGGTGAGTGGCCAAGAAACAGTCGAAATATGAGAGGGAACAATGTCGGTGGCCTCCACCTGTAAAACCATTTCTGTTTTGGGGGTTGCTTCATTATTTCCCCTCTAGTGCACCTGTTATTGATTTCATTAACACCAAAGCAGCTGAAACTGATTAGCAACCCCCTCTGCTATTTTAATGACCAGATCAATATCCCACAAGTTTAAGTGACTTGATGCTATACTCTGATTAAAAGGTGTTCTTTTAATTTTTTAGCAGTGTATAATGTACTGTGTTGAAGTATGAGGTAATAATATAAGAACTACAAATTCTATTTTTATGCTTCAGAAAAAAGCCATCAGAATTGTAAATAAAACTGCCTACAGAGAACAGCAAGTCTGCTTTTTGTTAAATCAAAAGCTCTACAGTTTAAAGATTGTTTATTTTTAAAACAGCACAGTGTTCAAAGCAAATAATCAATTAAAAATCCAAAAGTTGTTCAGAATGAGAGGGATCCTGTGTCATAAAACACAAATGAGAAAAACTGCAAAACAACATTGTGCTTAGTTAAGAGAGTAACCTTGTGGAACGGCTGTAGTGAGGAACAAAAATCATGTACTACTCTGAGCCATTTAAAAAATGCTTAAGAAAGAAATGATCTAAAAGTATATAAATGTTAATTAAGATTTCCTTGTAGGTTATGTATATAATAAGTGAGTTGGGTTTTCTGTCTGTAGTGTTTCTGTGCCCTTTTGGTTGTTCAGCCTGATGTTTCAGTTAATGATGTGTATAACTCAAAGGGTAGCTTCAGCTTACACCTTTTTCATATTTATGCCAAACTGTATAAACTGAAAATTGAAAACTATTGTCATGAGTTGACTATGGTTGATTGGGTTGTTTGCCTGTTTTCTTTACAGCTTCTTTTTTTTTCTCTTAATGTCTGTAATAAAGTTTCTGAATTTAAAAAAATATTTATACAGAGTGACTGCTGTGTTTAACCCAGAGGTCTTAAACCTGCGGCTCTTTTGCCACTGCAATTGAGGCTCGTTAAAATTTTACCGAGCCTAAATTACAGAGACATTGGTGTATACATATAAAAGATTCATCTTTAGTCCTCCTGATTCCTGGTTTCTTGTTTACTTATACTGTGTTTACCACTATTAGGTTACCAGTTGATTCATTTATTCTATAAGTAGGATCCATTTAATTTGAGCCATTTGCACAAACACAGATTGAACTCAAAGTGGCCTGGAGAGCTTTCACAGTATGCCTACACATCAGAATAATTTATTAATCAAGAGGGGGAAATTGTTAATATACAAGTAAATAATAAAGTTTCCATTCTTATGATTCTATTAATGAATGCAACAAAATCATGGTACTATCATAAGGAGAATGGAAAGTTAAAGTGCTAAATAATCATACAAAGCCCATAGGAGAGTAGTCATGTGGTAAAGAATTTAAATATTTACATCTATTAGTAATAATGTGGTGTGCACATAAGCCTTTTTAAGCAAAAGGTCTCTAGTTTGATTCCAGGCTGGGGGGGAGTCAAGCCTCTTTCACCATGGAGGGTTGCACCAGGAAGGGCATCCGGCGTAAAACTTCTGCCAAATTACCAATGCGGATCAATCTGCAGTGAGGACCCATTGGGAAAAATGCAAGGGAGCAGCTGAAGGTACATTTAGTAATGTTATGTGTAATGTTAAGGTGCCACTATCATAAAGCTGGTGTATAAGAGGCTGCTTTCCCCAACAGTTGAGTTTTTTGTGACAGAAGGAAAAAATAAGATAAACAAAACAAACATAAACAGTAGCTTACACAAGAAGCCATTATGATGTCAGGAATTGCTATCATAATTCCTCTTTTGATTGTGAAGGTTGCTGACCCCTGATTTGCGCTAACGCTGCGGTTTGACCCACGTGGTCTCAGTTTGATTAACGTCACGTGGAGCCCAGGACCAATCAGCCCTCCCTGCTTTCTTCTCAGCCATTGGATAAGAGCCAGATGTAGCACACTTTGCCATTCAGTGTGGATTTTTGACAGCTCTAGAACTAATCAAAACGTGGGACACTGAAAAACAGACAAAAATGCTGCGTGGCCCCAAGATAATACATAAATATATTACAGGACAGTTGGGTATAAACGATTAAATGAAAGCAGCAGACACAAGTATTACCATGTGAGCTTTTTAGGGGACATTTGCACTTCTGTAATATAATATTACAGGGAGGTCACATAACTGCGACATCCTGTCAGTTTTATCCCTATGGTCATTTGCTGCCACGCCCGTCTGTAATGATATTAGCCAATCAATGAACTGGGTGCTGCTTTGGAGGGCGTTTCCAAAGTTTTTTAATACGCTTGCGCAATTCTATGTTGTGATTATAAGTAGCAAGCAAGATGTCTGCCTCCTTGGTGCGAGCGACCGTCCGAGCGGTCAGCAAAAGAAAAATATTACCTACAAAGGCCGCGCTGACACTGGTAAGCTCATAGTTTAGGTTATAAAGTCATGTAAAGCGCTCTGTGTTCGCGCTCTGTGACGGTAACTGCGGGGTCCGTTAGGCTGTGTTAATTGTGTAAGTGGGCTAAGCTAGCTACTCCACAGAGCAGCTCGATTCGAGCTCTCAGTTTTAGGGAACTTCGTCGTAACGATGCAGGTTTCGTGTAGTTTGGGGGTTTGTAATGTCTAAAGTCAACAGGAAGGCGGTTCAGGCAAGACATTAGGCTTAGCTGCACGCTAACATCGCTCCCTGGAAAGATAAGGAGCTAGCTTGGCCGCTGTTTGGTAATGTGCAGTTGACAAGCTTACAGGGACACAGAGGCTACACCAAGCTAAGCCTCTACTAGATGTTAGAAAACAATACCCGACTTTAACAAGGTCCAGTGGTGCGAGCAGGGCCGCTTCTACTGTAGCCCGCTGTGTTTGGGTGGGCTGCTTGGATCTTTCTAGAGTCACTGAGTGACACAAAGACCGGAGGTTAGAGCAGCCGACTAGGAGACCCTGACATCGCTAAGATGATCTCCAAAACAAATAAGCCGAATATTCATCAGCTTTACTAAAGTAATACTATAAACACTTCCAGTTTATGAGATAAGACTTTATTAATCTCACATTGGAGAAATTAAACGTTACAGCAGCTTGACAGAAGCACACACAAATATGAACATGTAACATAAGGATTTTGACTAAAAATAGAAATTAAATTACTTTTAAGAGAGAAAATATATACCTCATTATCAGGAGAAACTCACAATATATACATATGTATGTAGACCATAAATAAATATAGTCTCAGTATGAAACAAAAAACACACATGGCATGTATATGTGCTTATGTGGTGTGGCTGATAGGAAGAGGAGATATACATAATATAATAGGATTATCAATTATATAGTGCGAAATTTGATACCATATTATAATAATGATGTGCAGTTTGCATAATTTGAAAAGGGATGATTAAGTAGATATTTGTTAAGTGAAACAGTGATAAGTGGTTAAAGCAGAGATTGAATACCAGAGGGTTAGATGATGCTTTTATTATGCAGTCTGACAGCTGAGGTGATGAAAAAATCTGAGTTTTTTACACCCAAGCCTACTGGCTCATCAGCCTGGAGCTTATCCCGGTTTCTGTAGCATGAAGCGACGTAGGAGTTAAACTCCTCTTGGAGGGAACACTAGTCCATCACAGGTTACCTTCCCAGTATTTTAATGGTACCCATTTCTACTGCTGGGTGGGCAGAGGCACGCTTGCGGTTGGGACCTTGCCCAAGGGTCTTGGCACATTAAGGGTCTGACCAGGATTCGAACTCACAACCTCACATCGTGAACTTGGCATCTTAACCATTAAAGCACCGCCCCTGCTGAGGGGATGAAGGACCTGTGGAACTGCTCTGTTGTTGAAGAAGCTGCTTAAGGTTCTCACAGTGTCATGCAGAGGGTAAGAGATGTTGTTCATGATGGATGTCAGCTTGGCTAACATCCTCTTTTCACACACCTCCTCCACAAAGTTCAGAGGACCGTGGAGGACAGAGGTGGCTCTCCTGGTCAGTTTGTCCAGTTTCCTCTTGTCCTGTTCTGTGCCCCCCACTCCCCCAGCAAATGGCTGCATAGAAGATTGCAGATGCAACCACCATGTTGTAGAATGTTTTTAATAGTGTCCTACTCACTCCAGAGGACCTCAGTCTCCTCAGCAGATGAAGGCTACTGTGGCCCTTCTCGTGAGGACATCTGTGCGTGTCCAGTTGGTTTGTTATACAGGTGAACACCCAGGCACTTGTATTCCGGCTGTGTAGCAGGACCAGAATTTCATATCACAATATAAGTCATTTTAGATCATGATGATACATCACGATATAGTAAATTTTCTATAAATTCAATGAACTAATAGGTTAAATAATGACCAGATGGACAGGACTATTTCTTTTTTACATTTTAAATTATATACTTAAATAAATTGCACTCTTTGATTGTTTTTCTCCTTTTATTTAGAACCTAGTGTCAAACTTTTATATTGTGGGCCCCATACAACCCAGTTGCACCTTAAGGTGCCTATATCAGTAAAGTGGTAACATACAAAGAAATATATCATCTTTCCACCCTTCATTAATCAGGCTGAGGCTCTCCCGCTGTGATGGAAAGTTGTAAACCAGCAGGGGAAAGCGCATTTGCAGTGTGAGACGGATGGCAGGAGCTGGAAGTAGCACGTTTCTGCAGTACATTGATGCAGAAAAGGTTGTATTTTGGATGCATCAGACTAAATCGTCATAATCATGAAACCAGTCTGCACAGCTGTGTGGATCCTAGCTTTTAAAGAATGGCAGTTGCTGCTGTGGGCAACGTTACACATGGTGCATGTGTAACTGCACACTTCAGGGATGGGAAAACACAATTTGATTATCAAAGAATGTCATTAAGGGTTTCTATTAGCTCTTAAATACACATGTGGTATTTGTAGTTTAACTGATTGAATTGGTGACCAGGACCATCCCTAGTAAAAGGAATATTTTGCACCAGCCTGAAATAAACTCTAGAGCAGAATATGAAATGATAGACATTTTAATTCCGTCATCCTACACACACACACACACACATATATAGATAGATAGATAGATAGATAGATAGATAGATAGATAGATAGATAGATACATACATATATATAAAAAATCACACAGCAGCTGTAGCAGGGGTGTCCAAACTTTTTTTTAAAGAGTGCCTGATTTATTAATGGGGAAACATTTAAGGGTTAACATTCCCTCATGACATTTTTTTAATCATAAAATTTAAATGTGTATCTCTCTGGCCAAATGTTCTCTGCAGTTTTCACAACAGTCTTTGATAAACTTCCCTTCTGTAAAAGGTTTTTCATGTTTATCAGTTAACATGGCCACTTCATAATTTGCTTTGGTGTCTTTGTGAACAACTACTGTTGTGAGGCCAAGCCAGTTTTGAGTCGCTTTACTTTTTCAGTAGGGTCATATATAAGAACATGTTTTGTCTGATTGTGTCTCTGTACATCAAGATATTTTAAACCACTTTGGCAAGGATTGCCTAAAGCTTGTGTCAGTATGAACAAACAGCACGTAAGATGGCTGATTAACCACCTTTCGCCATCTTGCAATGCTGTGATTGCAGCCATTACCCAGCTCTCGTGAATGATACTCGTGGCCTTTGATCCCTTGATCTTTGGCGCCTTGATCTGTGTTGGTTGATCTATGGTCATGAGAATTTACATTTATAAGGCTGAAGAGTCCTGCAGTCAGTTGAGACTGAAGAAGTCACTTGGATGAGTGACGAAACGTTTCTCCTACGGAAAACTTTGTGTCCAGATGAACAGAATCAATTTTTGAAGTATTACTTGCCTGGATGATTGAGCATACATCAAGATATTTTAAACCACTTTGGCAAG
>VUQH01090618.1:1422-19239 GCA_015106775.1 Etroplus canarensis
AATGCGGATTAATCTGCTGTGGTGACCCCTTGGTGGAGAATACAAGGGAGCAGCTGACAGATACATTTAGTTTAGTTTTAGTTAACTGTAATAACCTTGGGGCGACTGTGGCTCAGGAGGTAGAGCGGGTTGTTTTCTAACAGGAAGGTTGGCAGCTCAATTCCTAGCTTCTCCAGTCTACATGCGGAAGTTTCCCTGGGCAAGACACTGAACCCCAAATTGCTCCTGATGCATCCATCGGAGTGTGAATGTGTATGTGATAGTTCAACGTGCTTAAATGCATAGAATAAAGCGCAGTGTCAATATGTGTGTGTGGATGAACTTACTTACTTAATCCACTTCGTCCCATGGGGGACATAGGGCGACCACGGTGGCTTTCCATCTCTTTCTGTCCTTGGCCTCAACTCTGTGATAAGAAAGAGTAGTTGCTTTTATGGTCGTTTCTGTAATCAATACGTTTTTCCAAGGCAGGGTGGTTAACCCTACGCTTAACGGGCCCAGAGGACCAGCAGTTTTTCTGTAGGAGGTTCCGTCCCTTAGATGATTGCTGTTGCTGACGAGTTACATCTACCCGGATTTTCTGTCTGAATTTACTTCCATAGCCTTTGGGTCAAATACCCAATCACCCACAGCTGGGGGCTAGGTTTGCAGGCATCAGGGCATATCCACACACCGGTGGGCCATGCATGCCGTGCATCTAGGTGTCTAGACTCACCCGAGACCAAGTGGTTCGGCCTGGGGCTGTAGGGTACCCAGTTACCGTCTGCCACCTCGAGGAGGATTCCATATCTGGCCACATTGGTCTTGTTGTATGAGAGGCTATAATTGACATGGAAGACTTACACACTCTGCTCCCAGTTTCACATCACTACCACTGCTGGTCAATGGTGAGGCTGAAGGCAAAAGTGACAGGCACTAATACTACTACACACACACTGTACACATCATATAACCATTTAGCAGACGTGTGTGGATGAAGCTTGTAGTAAAAAGTGCTTTGAGTGCTCAACTAGAGTAGAAAAGTGCTATTTAAAGATCAGTCCATTTACCATATTTCCAGCAGAAAACAGCCACAAAACTGCAGAATTAGCAAAAGTCACTGAAGCTCTTCTGGTGGCACGGAAGAATCAGAATCCAAGGGGCAAAATTGCTTATGCTACAGATGCTCCATTAGATGGGCTAACGCTGTACAAAGATGCTTCCTGTTTTTCCTTTCATTTGTCACGTGTCAGTATGTCATGATTAACGAGGTGGTTATTCTGAATAAATTATTTATTTGGCAGATATTTTAAATTTCTTTTTACTATTCTGTGTTAATTTCATGCATAATCGTTCGAATACTGTGACACTAAAGCCCTGTCAATATCGTCAAGCATCGCTTTGTAGCTTTGACGGGCAGGAGGAGGAGTACAGAGCACTAATGGATGATTTTGTGGCGACATCTGTGAGAAATCATCTGCTTCCAACTGTGAATAGGGCCACAGCGATAGTGATTGAGTTCTGAAGGACGAGGACAAGAAGGGGATGAGCAGGCTCTATTTCCCAAGGAGGCTGAGATACTTCAACGTTTGCAGCAAAATGATGGAGATTTTCTCTCAGTCTGTTGTGGCAAGTGCAGCATACTGCTGGAGGTAGCGGCGTGGGAGGTGCCGACGCCGACAGACTGAATAAACTGATCAGGACGTCTGGCTCTGTGAGTGGCTGCAAACTGGACACTTTTGAAGCTGTGGTAGATATGAGTCCACTGAGCAAAGTGTTATCCATCATGGGGAATCCTGACCACCCACTGCACCACCACCTGGACAAATAGCAGAGACTTTCACTGTCACAAGGACAGATATAGGAAATTCATAGTAGGGGTGTCACAATAGCATAAATTCAGTAGTTGGTACCAATACCAGTGAAATTCTCAATGCCAAACTTGGTACCATGGTTAAAATAACAATAATAATAATAAATACAATTCCATGTGCTTAAACGTACACCCCTTTAATAATAACATTTGCAAACCAACAAAAGTTCAGAACTGAATACAGAACTATGAGTTATGTGATAGTAGTGCAACAATTTTGTCGGTGCTGCAATGATTCATATAAATGGCAACATTTTTTAAGGCTTTTTGAACATTTCTATTTAGTAGTTCAAAGTGTTTGAAAGGGACACCAACATTGCAATGTTGTTACTATGAGGTATAACATTAGGCACATTATGCTAGCTTAAGCTTTTGTATAATTGTAGTCACTGCAAACATTTTAGCCTGTATAGCTGACGTAGTTGATTTCACAACGGCAGCCTTACACAAAATGGTAACGTGTATTTGAGGATAACATAAGAAGGATAATAGTTTAGATGTTGTTAACATGAATTGAAATCTTGAATGGTTTGAACACTTAACCATTGGGAACTTTGTGTAATTGTCCCATGTTGCCATCAAGAAATATACTTAAATGAAATTGGGTCCATCTTTTTGAAACACCCTGTATGTCCAGTACCCGACTCTGGACTGCCTTTATTTCATTCTTAACAAGTTGGCTAGAGCTCCCGGCAGCTGCACTAGTCACCATCCCGGGAGGTTGTGCCACTGGAAGTAAAGCGGGTCGTCTTCCAACATGAAGGTTGGCGGTTCAATCCCTGGCTTCTCCAGTCTACACGCGGAAGTGTCCTTGGGCAAGACACTGAACCCCAAATCGCTCCTGATGCATCCATCGGAGTGTGAATGTGTGCATGATGGTTAAATGTGCTTAAAGGCGTAGAATAAAGTGCTGTGTGCATGTGTGTGTGAACAGGTGAATGAGGCTTGTAGTCAAAAACTCTTTGAGTGCTCAGTTAGAGTAGAAAAGCACCAGTCCATTTACCATCTTTCCACATGTAGTTTGTGTATGTAGTTTTTGTACCATTTATAGTTTTTCCCATGTTTGTGAGCAGCCTTCATTTTCTTAAGCATGTAAGGCTAGACTAGAACACTTGTAGCCGTGTGCTCCCCTCAGCAGTTTCAGGTGCATTGTGACCTCAGTACATAAGCTATGTTAGGTAATACTGCTACTAGAAAAACAAATTATAATAATAAAAGCGAGTGCCGTTACATTTTCAGATATATCGGTTTTGGTGACTTCCCTCATTCATGCCACAGGCCATAACTTTTTATAATATTGTTATTATTCAACTGCTGTAACCAAAAAATGTCCCAAATATGGGACTGATAAAGTATTTCTATTATTATTATCTTATCTGATGGCCTGATTGCTAAAGGATGTTCCAAGCACTGGTTGCCTAGGTAACCCTCTCATGTATTTACCAATCCCCTCATATGTCAGTCAGTGCTAGCCTTTACTGTTAGTGGTATCCTTTAACATGTGACCTAACTGGTGATATCCTGTTTATATCAGAGACCCTGTGTAAAAAAAAAAAAAAAAAAAATGGACTGAGCTTCTGGAAAAGCCACGCAGTTGCAGACATGCCTTAAACCTGCATTGCTTGTAATGGCCAGCAGGGGGCAACTATGACATTAGTGAACATTTTTCTGAAGAGTTTATGGTCTCAGTTGCTAGTTTCAATTCCTAAATACGACAAGATGTCCAGGAAGGAGACTAAAGCAGGGTGACTGGTGAGTTGTTCTACAGTGAGCGTGCAGTGTCCCTCGTTTGTCAGTCCGCTCCTCGCTTGTCATGTCCAGTTTGAAAACACCAAGATAGTGACGGTCAAAATGATTAGCTCGAAGCTTGGCAATGGGAGTGGACAAACAAATTTAGGATGTCACTGTGTCTGTATCCATCTTTTATATACAGGCTGTGATTGTCACTAGTATCAGTATTCACCCGACCAGGGTGACCGTTTACCTTGGGTTCTCCAGAGGCACTTAGCAACACTAGAAACAGACGAGCAAATTACAAGGACAAACACGTAATCAGTGTCAGTCACTCTCCAGCCCCCTCACAGAGGTAAGGTCATTGCCGTCACTCTGGATGAAAGACCTGGTTCTCTAAACAAGACGACAGAAACATAATTGATGGTGGGCTTTAATCGTATCGATATTCCAGAGCTCAGCCCAGCCTTAAATAAGATTTAATAGCTACGCATTATGTGTACATGTTTGTGCTCAATGATACAGACACATCATCATCATCATCTAATATGATTATACTGTACTTCAAATCATATAATCATATAATCAAACCAGTGCTGGCCAGGTTTGTTGCATGCTGCTGGGTGTTCTCAGTCTAACACCTGTGTCTTCTGTCAGGTTTTTGGTTGGGTCCTCCTGTTTATCTAGAAATGTTTGCTGTGAAGACAACGATGGCCTCAAAACCCTCCAAGCAGACTTCAGCTGCAGTATCCAAGATCAAAAATAAGCTTCTCAGTGAGTCGTTTTTCAGTTATTCTTTTGTGCGTGTCAGACATTTGCTGAAAGAAAAGTTCATTTAAATGTTCATTTATCCTCCTGCCAAATATAAATACTTTAATGCTTCCACACCAGATACCTCGTCCTTCTTCAAGGTCTCTTTGAAGACCAACAACAAGGCCTTAGCTCTGGCCCTGCAGGCTCAGAAGGAGAGAAGCAGGCAGCTGGAGATGGAGGTCATGTACCTGCAGAAACAAGTGGAAGCTCTCTGCTTTGAATTAGCCACCAAGAAATACAAGCACAGGAAACTGGTGCGTTTGTTTGCTTCATGTTTCTCTGTAGCAGTGAGCAGAAGGCAGCAAATTCTGCGCAGTTACTGGTTGTAATGCAAAGACCATCGCATAAATGTTGCACTTGATTTATTGCACTGACTGCAGTTCACGTTGTTTTCCTCTTACAGCTCCTTATCTTAAAAAACCTACGTAGTAACACTTTGCAGCACATGGACATGGTGGCAGATCTCTTCTCTGACAGTGTAAGGATTACAGTTTGTGTGGCAAGTTTGTAATATATATTGGTGAGAGCTACAGAGAAAAATTACACTCAGATTTTATATGATAATATCTTACTGTTCAGCAGTCAGTGTTTCCCAATGATACAGTCAATATCAGCATTGTTAAAGGCTGTGACCTTTAAACCCTTTAATACTCTTAACCCTTAGAACTCTATAACTTTTGTGTTTAGTCTCTGTTGGTTGTTCCACAAGCCATTTTCACACATGAATTTGGGACAGTTGGGAGAATTTCCCACAGTCATGTCAGATCTGTTTGCACTACTGAAAAGGCTTCTGGAAGGCCCACTTCACTAGTAATGTGATACCAGTGATTGACATATGACAGAGTGGTTTTATGTTATATTGACAGAAGTATTGGACCACCTGCACATTACAGACACAGGAGCTTTTATGACATCTCATTCCAAATCCATGAGCATTTGTGGAATTGGTTCCCCCTTTGCAGCTGTAACAACTTCCACTCTACTGGGAAGGCTTTCTGCAAGATTTTGGAGTACGTCTATGGGACTTTTTGCCCAGTCATCCATCCTCATCCTGAGGTTGGATGAGAGATGTCAGTTGTAGTTCATCCCAAAGGTGTTGGGTGGGGTTGAGGTCAGGGCTCTGTGCGGGCCAGTCAAGTTCTTCTACAATAAACTCATCCAACCATGCCTTTGTAGACCATGCTTTGTTCACTGGAGCACAGTCATGCTAGAAGAGAAAAGGGACTTCCCTCAAACTGTCTCCATAAAATTGAAAGCATAGACTGGTCCAAAATGTCTTGGTAAGCTGAAACATTAAGATTTCCCTACAGCAGAACTAAGGGGCTCAGGCCAACCCCAAAAACAACCTCATAGCGTTACCCCTCCTCCACCATGATTGTCATTGTCAAAATGCAGTCGGGTAATGTTCTCATTCACCAAACCCAGACTCATCCATCAGACTGCCAGCATGATTTGTCACTCACTGCTCCAGAGTCCAGTGGTGGTGTGCCACATTGTGCTTGGTGATGAAAGACATTCATGCAGCTGCATGGTCTAGAAACCAATGCTGCGAAGCTCTTGGTGCACAGTTTTTGTGCTAATGTTAATGGCAAAGAAAGTTTGGAACTTTGCAGTTACTGAGTCAGCAGAGTGTTGGTGACTTTTACAAACTATGCGCCTCAGCAACCCCCTGGCAACCCCACGCTGTAACTTTGTGTTGTTTGCCACTTTGTGGTTGAGTTGCTATGGTTCCTAAACGTTCCCACTTTGCAATAATACCACTTACAGCTGATCGTGGAAGATCTAAGAGGGAAGAAATTTCACCAACTGACCTGTTGCAGCAGCGGCAACTCAAATTCACCGATCTCTTTAGAATGATCCATTCTTTTAGAAGTGTTCGTAAAGGCAGACTATGCAAGATCTATGCAAATGGAGCCTGGATTGTCCACTATGGACCAAACGTCAGCTACAAAGCAATGTGTGACGAGCGAACCGCTAGTCTTCAGTGGTGCAGCACATGTGTGAATATGGCTTTAGACTGGAGTCCAACAGAATAAAAGAGTTTCCTAAGATTGAACTGAAGTATAAGAAAGTGCCTGACAATATCAAGCCTTACTGTCATTTATTTCTGTCAGGATTCTCAGAAGCTTGCGGAAGACTGCAAGATCTTATCTGGTGACATCAACAAGGAAAATCTTGCAGGAGGAAGGTCAGATGCGAACTGCTTTCAGGCTGATGTGCTCTTTGAACTGAGAACCATTATTTGGCTTAGGAAACTGTGAATGACATTGATATTTCATTTGTACCTTTCAGATATGCACTCCTTTCCTTTAATCTGATGTCACCTAAATGTGACAGAATGCGTACACTGGTGTCCAAATCACTTAACACACTGCACAAGTCTGTCACATTAACCAACAGATGTGAACAAGAATACAATGTGTATATGTTGCTTTTAAAAGATAGAACTGTTTTGTAGAATGCCATACCTAGCATGAGAAAGTAAAGGGGGTTTTAGTTCTGACTCTTTTAGCCTAAGGCAGTGTCAACTCAAAGTCAGAAGAAACGCAAAGGTATGGTTATAATTTAAGCACATTTTTTTTTGTACACAGGGAAAAAAAATAGGAAGATAAGGTTTTTTTTCCCCACATTTCAGCACCGACTCTGGTCCACAAACCTCCCAGGAAGTGCAAAAGACACAGGTGGCATGCCTTTAGTTGCCAGATCTGGTAGAAGTGCAGACTTCTCCAAAATCACCAGATGTGCTTAATTTTCCCACTCTGACTTTGAGCTGCAAGGTTAAATCTATTACACTTTAAAATCTCTATAAAATATAACATTACTGAAAAGTCACAATAAACATGGAGCCCGTGACGAGGTGAGATTAATAAGACTCACAAGTAATGGTGATGATCTGAGTTTTGACAAAATGTTAAAAGGGCCCAGCTGCACCAACTGATGCCTGATATTAAACTAAATTGGTTGTAACTTGCTCTGATCAAGCAGTTATGTCACTTGCATCATCAAGGCTCAAAGTGTGAAGTCATTTCTCCACAGGTTGGTTGTAACAATGTAGCAAGTGTGTCTGAAATCTGAAAAGTGCGGCATGCATACGTATTCAGCCTGCTTTGCTTTGATACCCATAATAAAAGTCCAGTGCGACCAACTGCCTTCAGAAGTCACCCAGTTAGTAGACAGAGCCCACCTGTGTGTAGTTTAATCTCAGTATAAATCCAGCTGTTCTGGGAAGGCCTCAGAGGTTTGTTAGAGAACATTAGTGAATAAACAGCAAGTTTAAAGCAGGGGTAGGTTCTTAAAAATATCCCAACGTGTCTTAGAACACTGTTCAGTCCATCACCTGAAAATAGAATGAGTATGGCAAAGTGCAGACCTACCAAGACATGGCTGTCCACCTAAACTGGTAGCGAGAAGAAAGCCATTCTTCACAGCTTCACATTGAAGCTGTGAAGAAGAGTAAGAAATGACGGACAGGCTGTTGTCACACAATACTGTGTGTCCCAAGTTTGAAAACGTTTTTTTCTCTGTCTTGCTTTTTCAACCCATTTTAGCCTTACAGACCAGTTCCCGCTGCAGACAGAAATTTCAATGAATTTGTTTGGTCCCAGCAAAAATATAACACCGCAGCTCTTTGAAAAAAACGTCAGCAAGGATGTTGTCACTATCCAGAGTGGACACAGAAAGTCAACTGACATCTGCAAAGGTGGGAGGGATTACATCTTTGAATTTATTCATATTAACCGCAAACTGCTGATGATCTAAAATGCTGATTTTCACAGATGACGCAGAGAAAAGGCATTCAGCCCAGTGCGTGCAAGTCCCTAACACACGGCCATCTGCACTGTCCAGTGCCCTGAGGGATGAGGTGGAGAGGCTGTCAGCGGCGTTCTCTCAGTCCCAGTTTGATATTAATTCCATCATCTCTGTTCAGAACAGTCAAACTCGTGACAAATCCAAGCAGTCCCTTTCTGGAGATGCAAAACTTCCCAGTGACTCCACCGTGGAAACTGAATTACAGCTCGGCAACAAGCAAGAGAAAACTGTGCTTCTGAATACAACCATGGAAATGACGCTCAGTGATGCTGGTGAGATAGTCGCTGTGGAAACCAAAGCAAAGAAAAAAGTCCGCTCCAAAAACCTGAAAGGCAAGAAGGGCAAGGAACAAACCCGTGGTTCGAGTGTAGACGCGCAGAACTCTGCATCTGGCCCTTTGTTACAAACGGATGAAAAACCACTAGAGGATATTCAAGACCCAGAGGTTCTGAACTTCCCCAAAACACAGAATAAAAGTGTCACCACATCTCGCATTCCCAGACTGGGTAAGCATCAGCAGATGTCAAAGGATGAAGTCAAATCTCCTGACCACAGCAAGTCCAGAAATGTAGACCTACCAGATATGGATGACTATTTCTTGGATCCAAAAGTTACATTTTCAGGAGCCAGGGGAAGTGCGTCTAACAAAGATATTACAGAAGAAGCAAGTTCGAATATCACATGCAGGAAATCCAGAACTAAAGTAAGGAGGATCTCTTCAGTAACCAGAAAAACTTTTGTCATTTTGCCATCTGATGAAAGTGAGAGTGGACGATCCGAACAGGAGCAGGTCCATACAGAAGTGGGAGAAGAAAGCAAACAGCAGCGAGTCCCTGAAGACGTTGTGCTTTGTGCAGGAGAGGCGACACATCCAGAACCGGAGCACGTGGAGCGTCCTTCCCTTAGAAAAATGAATGCTGTGACTAATTCTGGGAGAAGTTGCAAATCCAGATGCAGGGGGACATTTGTCATCTCTATCACCAGGGATAGTACCTCATCAGACAGAGGATCATCAGAGCATGACCTGATGCTTCCTACAGGATCCAGCTGTCAAACAGAAGAGCCAGTAATAAATGAAGGTGTCACCGGACAACATTTAGATTCAGATCCTCACACAGAGACTCTGAGCTCTCGGAAGCGTTCTTGGGCGGCCGTTCAGGACTCCGGGAGCTGTCAGGAGAACTCAACTGGCGGTGGCACTGGTGAAGGACCCCTGCTGGACTGGCAAGCAGCTTCAGGATCAGAGCTTCAGAAATGTAAGAAAGCCAGGCGATCCTGCAGGAAGAAAGCTGTACAGCGGGAGTGTGGCAACCTTCTACATGACAAGCAAAGGAAGAAGAAGAAAAATCGTAGTCTCAGTAACAATGACTTGACCTCCAAGAATGAAGTATATTATCCTGACCCCGGCGATCCCTCCACTCTCTGCCTTGATTCTGAAATCAGTACAGGGCAACCAGCTGATCTACAAATGCTGGACTCGTGTTCTGGCATCAGCAAAAAGCATGAAATCTCTGAACATCTGCACGATTCGCAGTCCAGGATGGATTTGAGTCCCAAACTGTGTAGGAAGACATTTGAGCTGAATGCAGCCACAGAGACCAGATGTCCAAGGGAGACTTTTGTTGTTTACAGACGTAAAACTCGAGATACAAATGAAAGTTGTTCTCTGAACAACACAAGGACGGCTAATGCATCAGACGCCTGCGGTCACGTGGTGGACACCAACGGTCAGGCAATACATCAGAATGTGGGAGACCTGCTGACGGAAGAGCTGCCGCCGTGGCTGGACATAGACATCAGCACAGCTGACAGCAATGTGGGCTCTTTACCGGCTACTCCCAGGAAGGAAACGGCAGGCAGGGTCACCATGACCGGAACAACCGAACCTTCTCCAGGTGAGGAACCTGCGCAATCTAATGCAAGCACATGACTTCCAGTTTTACTGAGCTTCTACAATATTAGTTTTTTTATGTTAGACAGTTGATAATTCTGTTTTTTTCTAATCATTGAGGACATAGTGAGTGCTGGTGGTGGACATAGACCTTAGACATAGCACTTAAGAGTCCTGAATAGAAATCTATTGGAGAATTCCTAAACTCTCAGGATGGCGGCTGTCCTGCCCCTGCAAGGCTGTAAGGAGCCAGTCAACGGCCAAAAGGGGAAGCGTATTAGCTAGTAATGTTGTGGCACATCCATAGTAGGAGCATACCTTGAGGAGTGAAAAGCATTTTAAAACTGATTTTGGGATTTTTTTTTTATAAGCTTATCGGGCCAAAGGATCGATGAGCTCATGCCATGGTGAGCTGTCCATCCACTTATGAAAAGAATCACTGCTCCGCCTAGGGTATTGGTGGGCATTTAACCCAACTGTGGTCAAGGTCATTGCACTTGACTATTTTCACAAGAATCTCCACTCCTAAGAGCATTGGTCTGGATTGTAACGTTCATGAAACGAGTGTTTGCACGTGCCCCTCTATCGTCTGTACCTAACTGCCATCTTTAGGTTTATTTATGGCAAACTAATACCTTAAGCTAGGCTATGGCCGATCAAGAATAAGGGCCACGGCGCAGGCATAGCATTGCACTTGTACTTCCATTTATGTAGCACCTTTCTAGGCTTACTGACCACTCAAAGCACTTCAGAGTACAAGTTGGATAAAAACAGGACAATAACCTGGTTCAGAAACACGATCAGCACAGTTTCCAGTTTTTACAAGTAAAAACTTGAAGGTCATTTCACGGTGAGCCACTGTCACTGTTCTTATCCTGCTGGCAGATTTTCAGTGGCTCTTTTGGTTTTTAGATGGTAATGCTGACAGCACTGTGACAGCTAGCTTGAAATGGCACTTTGCCACACATGCTGCCATTTGTATTTTGTTAGATGGCGATGAGCATGAAGGGACTGTTCCTGTTTGTCGGCTCCTACATTAACACACAAACACTTTCATTTGGTGGTGAATGAGATTAATTTTTCTCTAGTGACCCTGTAGTGTTGTGGTTTACACACTCGCCTTGTAAGCGGAACGTCCCTGGTTCGACACAAGCCCCTCTCACCATGGAGGGTTGCGTCCGGAGGGGCATCCAGTGTAAAACCTCTGCCAAATTACCAATGCGGATTAGTCAGCCGTGGCGACCCCTTGGTGAAGAATACAAAGTAGCAGCTGAAGGGAGATTAATTTTTCTTAATGGATTTTTAATTCTTGTTTGTGCAATACAGCCAACCAGTGATAAAACATCACTTCCTCTCATTGTAATAACCTGCACTGTGATGAATCATCAGCCAGATGAGCTATGACTTCACTGATATTCTGGTATTCCTACTAAGTAGTGAACAGAGCCCAAGTCCACATAAAGACACAGAAATAAAATGAATCTGGATCTGATCCAGAAATAAATCTGGATTTCCCCCCAGATTTCATGTTTTTTTTTTCCCAGCTGTCAGTGCACTAGCAGTAACGTACCGCAGTCATGAGGAAAAAAATCAGAGCTCTTCGGCCCATCAGCGTATTTCTTTGGTTCACCCAGATCTGATCCGGGTTATCCCGCTGAAGCTTTGGCCCTGGTCTGGGAGATATAAAGCGCCTTTCACAGTTGCAAGGCTAGTTTTGAAAATAATTTCCAATGAAGGAGGTGGTGCAATTCAATTTTGTTTTACGTATACATGCATGTGATTGCTCTAGAATGCCCAAATGTGTATATATCCTCACAATTTGGGAGAACTAACACAGTGCTGGCGCAGCAGCAATATAAGGAAAATGTATAAACGTGCTTTGTTTCACGTGTAGCTTAAAGGGCAACATTGCTCTTACTTTTTGTTTTGTGTGTGTTATAGCAGGAAGAGTCCTATCAACAGTGACCAACACCAAGGCAACACCAGACACTGAAAGTGGAGAGAGAAGCAGGAGACGGAGACCAGGAAACGCGCTTGTCAGTTATAAGGAGCCGGCCCTCAACAGGTGAGGAGGAAGCCTCTGTGTGTGAACTATGGCCGCAAGCAGGAAACGGCGCAGCATTAACTGCACTTCTGTTTTCTAACAGCAAAATAAGGCGTGGGGATAAATTCACCGACACCACGTTCCTGAGTTCCCCGGTGTTTAAGGACGGCAAGAAGAAGAAGAAGCAGAAGATGACTGCCAACTGATTATTTGCCTTTTTTTCTTGACTCTCTTTTAAGCTGTTTTTAAGCTTAATGAAGTTGTTTGCTAGAAACATTTCGTTATTTGATTGGACTGGAAAGTTCCCTTTTATGTTGCAAATTAAAGTTCAAATTTGAAGCACTTGTGGTTAAGTCATTGCATCAAAGCACTTTCTGCTGATACGCTACAATTCAGCATTAAATAAAAAGTTTAAGTGGAATAGCTGCTCTAATTGAAGAACCTTCCTAACTTGGGGTAAATCAAGTGTATTTATTTTAAATACTAGAGTAGCTCATTTGAGTTCTCATTATTTTCTCAGCTCATTACTATTTAACAGCAAATTTATCAAACACTTCATGGTTCCAGCATTGCTACAAAATGCTATAAACTTCACTTCATGTCCACTGGTTTTGGGACAATGGCACATTTTGCTTCTGTACACTGCCACGCTGGATCTTAAATCAGATGGTTAATCTGTGATTGAAATGTAGACTTTCAGCTTTAATGCACAAAAGAACTGTTACAGCCATTTTTACACAGTCTGCCATTTTCAGAGGCTCAAAAGTAAATTAACATCACTTATTAATAAAAAGGTTGTTTTTAATATGAAAATCCATTGCAGTCAGTGACTGCATTTCAAATCTACGACCCGTGGACATCACCAAATGCTGTTTCCTCCTTGAGATGCTCTGCCAGTCCTTTAATACATCCGCCTTCAGTTGCTGCCTGTTTGTGGGTCTTCCCTGCCTTCAGTTTTGGCTTCAGGAACTCAAAAGCTGCTCTGCTGGGTTGAGATCAGGTGATCAGTGACTGACTTGGTCATCAAAGAATATCCCATTTCTTTACCTTGAGAAACTCTTGGCGTATGTTTACAGAATGCTTTGGGTCGTTATTTAAACTGTAAAGCAGCGGCCACTCAGTTTAACTGCATTTGGCTGAATCTGAGCAGAGAATATAGTCCTGTATACTTCAGACTGTTTTGACTGAGCGTGGTAGTGTACGGAGGCAAAAGCCATTGTCCCAAAACTTATTTCCAAGCAGTACAATGGTAAATGTCCTGCTTTTTCATTAATGCATCAGTACTAATAGTCCGACCTACAGTACTCTAAAATGTTCCTCTTTATCCTTGCATATCTTTGTAAAAGTAATAATTTCAACTTGTCCCAGAGTACTGTTACAGTGTGCTATTATTACTTTTAATTCCCTCTACTGGGTGCCAGTATGCACAGTTCTTATTGCAAAGACGTAAGCTGGTCTGTATGCTCATTTGTTTTGCAGGGTTTGGTAATAATCAGAGACTGACAGGAGAACTGTTTTAAATTATTCAGTCCTGGCTGTTCACCTGAGACGTCTGCTGGATGCTGCCGTTAAAAGCTTGTGTTCCCCTAGGAAAGGTTAAAAGATTCAGTGTCGCATGACTGCAGACATCCATGTTTAGGATTTTGTATGAGCATGCCAAGCGTAGAACTGTAATCTCCTCTTTTGGACAAGCTGAGTGAGTACAGATGCTTGCACGTTTACTTTTGATATGTTTCTATTTGCTCTGTGTCTTCATAGTAAATGTGTTATCACAAAGGGAAAATTGCCCCTGGTTTTAATATGCTGTTCATTAGTTACAGAGGATGTGGTTTTAAGTTGGAACAGACTCACTGGACGCTTGTCTTATTGAACCTGTTGCACCTTCTGTAAGTGAGTCCAGCAGGGTATCAGGTTCATGTCCTGCTAATGTTGCTGCATCATCAGCAGTAAATCAACCCCTTACTTTAGGTTAACTGTTACGCAAGCTCTTGTTGCAATCCTGATAAATGGAAATGATAATGTACAAGTATTCACATCTGCTTGCTTTCTTCCATGTATTTCATGATGTAGTCATTTTTAATCATTAGAATGATTCCTCATCAGTCTTTGATCAGTAACCCATAATGAAAAAATAAAGCTGTTATTTTAGAAAATGTTGCAAAGTTATTCAAAATCAGAAACAAAAATATGTAATTTACATTCTGCAGACTGCAGCATTGGATGCATTCCCAGAATCATCCAATGCAAGAGCTTACAGAGACATTTGTGTGCCGTCGTACAAAACGGTGCCAAGCCCAAAAGTGATGGTAGAACTGTGACTGACAACCTTTATGAGACCTTGAGTTGTCCAGAGGATATGTACACTTGGAATTGGACTGTTTTTATCTTTTTTCTAATGGAAAAACCTCTCAAGCTCCTTCAGGTTGGAGTGAGCGGTGTCATTAAACTGCCATCTCTCTAGACATGTTCTATGGCTCTGAGTGTTGTTTGGGCCACTCAAGGAAAGTCTGAGACTTGTACTAAAGCTAAGGTTATATTGCTTCAGGGTCATTGTGAAGCTAAAAGGAGAATTATTCACCCAGGCTCTGGTCTCTGCACTTTACAGCAGAATTTCTCCAGTGATCACTGTATTCACCTGCATTTATCTATTCCTCAGTTTTTGGTCTTCTGTGCTGCTGAGAAGCCTTGTAACATTGTGCTGCCACTGCTATGCTTCAGTGTAAGGATGGTACACTAGTGGACAAAAGTATTGAGCCACACCTCTTCAGTCATTGAATTCAGGTGTTTATTCAGTGCAGTTGCCACAGGGTTATAAATTCAAGTACGTAGCCATGCAGTCTGCCTTTACAAACACTTCTGAAATAATGGGTCATTCCAGTGACCTCACTGAATTTGCACTGGCATGGGTTTCCGTGGCTGCAGCCAAGTCTTGCATCACAAAGCAAAATGCCAAGTGGTGTTCTATGGAGTGACAAACTATCATTCTCTATCTGGCAGTCTGATGGATGAACCTGGGTTTGGCAAACACTGAAAAAATGTTACCTGCCTGACTGCACTGTGCCAACTGTAACATTTGGTGGTGGAGGGATAATGCTATAGGGCTTTTTTCTGTGGTTAGTCTGGGCCCCTCAGTACCACTGAAAGGAAAATTTAATGCTTCAGATTAACAAGACACATTGGACACTTCTATGTTTCCAATTTTGTGGGAACAGTTTGGGGAAGGCTCTTTTCTGTTCCAGCATGACTGTGCACCAGTGCACAAAGCAAGGGCCATAAAAGCATGGCTGGATGAGTTTGCGTGTGGAATAAATTGACTGGCTCATACAGAGCCCTGACCTTTACCCCACTGCAGACCTTTGGGTTGAACTTGAATGGAGATTGTGGGCCAGGCCCTTTTGTTCAACACTGGTGTCTGACCTCACAAATGCTCTGCTGGATGAATGGTCAAAAATTCCCACAGGCACACTGCAAAATCTTGCAGAAAGCCTTCTTAGAAGAGCGGATGCTGTCATACAGAGGATATTGAAAGTGAACACACCCCTGTTTGAATACCAAATTTTTCTGATGTAAAAAATTATGTAAATCATTTCAAAACTATTTCCAGGAGAAGGGCAGTCAGGACAAGGGTAGAAATAAAATTCCACGGCATCACATATACCATGGAACACAGTGAAGACAGTCACTGAGAAGTGGAAAAAATATAGAACCACAGTGATATTAACTGAGAACTGGACGTCCCTAAAAAATGAAGGAAGTCCACTAAAAACTGGTCAGGGAGGCTGCCAAGAGGCCTATAACATTACTGAAAGACCTGCAGGAATTTCTGGTAAGTGCTGGTTGTGTAGTACAGGTGATAACAGGCTCCCAAAATTATGTAGGAAAATGTGTTGTGATCTGATGAAACCAAGGTTGAACTTTTTGGCCACAATTCCAAAAGGTATGTTTGGCACAAAAACAACACCATGCGTCACCAGAAGAACACCATACCCACTGTGAAGCATGGTGGTGGTAGCGTCATGCTTTGGGGTTGTTTTCCTAAAACTGGAACTAGGGCTTTAGTCAAGGTGGAGGAACTCAAGAACGGCTCCAAATATCAGTCAATTTTGGCTCAAAACCTTCAGATATCTACTAGAAAGTCGAAGCTGAAAAGGAATTTCACCTTTCAGCACCACAGTGACCCCAAGCATACATCCAAATCAACAAAAGAATGTCTTCAGCAACAGAAAATGAAAGTTTTAGAATGGCCCAGCCAGAGCCCAGTCTGTGGAGAGACCTGAAGATCTTATCTTTTAAATTTTTCACCCTAATAGATTTGTTTCTTTTTCATTTAAATTGTAAAGGTTATAGGTCACATTAAAGATGGAAAAACATTTTGAAATGATCTCTTCTGTTCTCACTTTTTAACATCAGATAAACCTGGTATTTTAACGGGGGCTGTGTAAATTTTCTACATCCACTGTTGCTGCAAAGGGAGGACCAACTTAATATTAATGCCTATGGATTTAGCCTGTAGTTGGCCCAGTACTTTTGGCCATATAGTCTAGCAGCAGGTGACAAACACTGCTTACATTTCAACAGACGTAGTGTTTGGTGTTTAGTAGTGCAAAGAGTACATTTCTTTGTTCCATCACATGAAATAATTTTTTCCTTGTGCCCTCAGAGTCCTTTAAAAGCTGTTTGAAAAATATCAAAGCTTTCAGAAGAACGTGCCAGGAATCCCTTAAAGCAAACAGGAGGCACATAAAAGTGAATACTTCAAAGGAAACATTTCAGATTTTTTACTTTTTAAAAGATTTGCAAATATTTATAAGAACATGCTTCCACTGTTTTGTTGTCAGAGTGATGGGAAAATGACAACTTTATCCATAAAATATTAATAAACCAACAAAGTGTGCAGTAAAGCACCCTGATTACTTGCTGAAGAGACTGTAGTTAAGAAATGAAAGCTGTTCTCTTTATCATTGTTGTTTTGATTTTTTCTGTAGGAGTCCTATGACAGGGTTTCATTCAGAAAATGGAGGCAAAGAAGCTGCAAAGAGATGTTAAAGCCCTTATGTGAGTGGATATTGTGGACATAGTGAGTGTTAAAATGCATATATGGCACATTTTAAAATTGTGTCTGGTTAATTTTCCCTTCACTCAAACAGTGGTGACTACGTTGGACAGAAGCTTAGAGAAGATGGCTTTGATCCAAAAGGAAGGGGAACTTCCACGATGATGGATGACCTGGTAAAATGCTCAACAGAACACCAAAGTTTCTGTTTGTCACTCAGTATAGCTGAGAGCCTCTGTGTGGCATGTTACAGGCTCACTATGATCTTGCCATCAGTGTTGCCCTTTGGTGGTTGAAGAAAGAAGAAGGACAAGATGTGCTTGACAGAGAGCTCATGTAAGCATTTTTTTTTTGCCAATATGTTTATTGTCTTTTTCAAAATTTTTTCACAAACACAACATATACACATATACCCAATACACATACAAACTGTATACCCTTGCATCATCCCTCAATCTGAATAAACACAATGAAATTGGACTAGTTAATAAATTATGAAGGAATAAATAAATAAATAAATAAATAAATGTTAAAAAGATAAAATAGAAAAAAGAAAGAAAATAAAGAAAATGGGGGGCTACATTTTACAGCATTTGCAAGTTTCAGAAAAATCTAACACTTTC
>VUQH01090620.1:0-12061 GCA_015106775.1 Etroplus canarensis
CTGAGATGGTTTGGACATGTTCAGAGGAGGGATAGTGGATATATTGGACAAAGGATGTTGAAGATGGAGCTGCCAGGCAGGAGGAGAAGAGGAAGACCACAGAGAAGATTGATGGATGTAGTGAAGGAGGACATGCAGAGGGTTGGTGTGAGGGAAGAGGATGCAAGGGATAGGATGAGATGGAGGCAGATGATCCGCTGTGGCGACCCCTAACGGGAGCAGCCGAAAGAAGAAGAAGAAGTATAGTTAGGTATTTGAATGTGGTACATAAGTTTTGTAAAGTGATTTGCAAGGCATGTCAGATTTGAAAGTAGGTCTGAAGCCTGTAGGAAGGTGGAGAAGAAGCGATTACTCTTGCCAGTTCCAGACGATACATGCAAGACATTTACACAGCACACAAATATACTGAAGAGCCCTATGAGCTCAGTGCAGTTTTATTAACCCTGCACAGCCTCACAAAGTAAATTTACTTTAGTACACTTATCCCTGAGCCTTAATGCTAAACTTGAGGCTTACATGCATTATCCAAACAGTTGTTCACCAAGGTTCGGCCAACAGATTGGTTTCTCTTTGCAGACTCATTTAGAGCTACTCTTAATGAGCTCTTCATGCTGTTTGCAGGCAAGATCTCTCTCTTTGTCATTAGTACCTGGTAAGAACCAGATGATTCTTTTAATTATGCCATGATAAGTAAAACCATGGAATTTACAGAGGATGTACTTTTTTCCTCATGACCATAAGCTATAATAAAGCTGATCAATGTTCAGTTCTTGGGATTTTTGTACTCTGCTGTGTTAAGATCACCTTAACCTGTCAGTACTGCAGTGGTGTTCTTCAGTGGGCTGCAACAGGATCTATGGTGTCACTTTGAATAAAAAATAGTGTATGAATTAGTTAGGGATACCAGTGGAGAATCTCCTCCCTTAATGCTGTTACTCCTATAGGTCTTTTTTTTTTTTGCCTCTTAACTGAGACTATTATATAATGTTTTCCTTTCTGGATTAGATTTGACTTGGTAAGGGCCTACATCGTGGTGTCAATTTGCTGTTCATTTTGAGAGAGAGAATATTGCGGGAAATGGAAACTCATGGTTTGTGCTGCCTGTCCGTATATTCAAGCCACTTTTCCCCCATTGCCAGCTCCCTGGTTGACACTGTGTCTTTTTTTCTGGTTTTTGTCAGCCTATCAGATCAACCCCATTGCCAGTAAAGCTGGTTTAAAAACAGAGCACACTTTTCAAAACATGCTTGTATTTTCAGGTATTAGAATCAAAAGCTCAAACCGTTTTTCAAGTTTTGGATTAGCAGTTTTTTAAATATTTGTTAAGCATGTTGCCAAACTCTTTGCTAAAGATTATTTATATTGGTGCTAGCCACTTACCAGACAATTTGGACTTGATGCCTTTTTCTCAGGTCCTCTTTTATTTACTCTACTAATCCACTGACATTTAAAGAAAGTTTAATTGCTTTAGTATTTATATCCTACTTTATCCCCTAGATGAGTTTTAAAAAGTCACCAAAAAATTTCCATTTATATGTATTGCTGTCTTCCCAGTCAGTTGCTAATGTTAGTTTTTGCTGGTAGATATTCTGTATCTGTAAAATTTATTTGGGTTTTTCTAGTCAATTAAATTATTGAAACGGATTGGAGCGGTTTAAGAAGTCTGTATAATAAACAGTGCTCCTACATTATATCACAATATACCGTTCTCCCTATGTTGCTGCAACATTAGTACAACTGCCATGACCTTACATTGCCTGCTGAGATATGACTTTAAGTCAAAATCCCCTTTCTTCCATCTAACTTGAAGTAATGATCCTAAAGCTTACAAAGATCTATTTCAATTCAGAGCCATGGCCTCATTTATATCATGGACAGTTGTGGTATTCTCTTTCCTAAGATAACCAAACCATGACAAGTCTCCAAGCCTTTGACAATACACCATTTCTACTAGACCATACATGAGTGAACCAAATAGCCTTGCCTTGGGAACAATTTAAGGCAAAAAAATGACCCACTGAATGGAAAAGACCTCCAGGTATTATCACTGTAGAAAGTGCAGCTGTAGTTCTTGCATCCCTGTTTACAGTATTTAAAATATACACAGTATGTACTATATGAAATGCAGTATCTACAGTTTTAACACATACAGAACCATTGTCAAGTGAGATTGAGATCCCTGCGCCCACGTTTAAGCAAGGCGGCATTTGAACTCCTAAAGTTGGTAATAAAAACATGATAAGACAGAGGATTAAGTGATTGTTACCCTATGATGTCCAAAAATATGAAATGAGAAGTGTTAAATCTATGATAACTGGAATCAGACGAATGTGAATCATAAGTAACAGTTGATTATGTTGAAGAAAAATAGCTTTTTATCAAGTAAAGAAGATAAGAACTTTGATGATGTTTGGAATGAGCAATAATAATTGATTTTTAAGGATAACTGAGACCACTGATTTTTGAATTTTGTTGAGAGCAAAGATAGAAAGCTAAGGTACACCATGTGCTATAATTAGGAAGGATATATCTTGGTTTAATGAAAAATAACTGACTACAGTAAAGCACTGATGATCTGACTATGACTCAGTGATAGGGAGTGTGTATGGAAAAGGGAAGTACAGAAGAGCACCAGAGTTTACCATAAAAGGTGTTAAAATGTAACATTCAAAGTTAATTAGATGTAAGCTGGACAAGAGGGGGGAGGATAGCTTAGGATGAGATAAAAAGAGACATTCAGAATCCCAAAATGGGAACTTCACGTCAGATCACCTTTCGATTTGGAAGCTGTATGGAGCTCTAGGGCCAGAAGGAATGATCGCCAGGGGGTCTTTGACTCTGTCTGCTGTTGCCTTGGAAATTCAGGATTGCCCTTCTGTGGACTAGATTCAGGTGTCATGAGATCTCCTGGTTTACCCCTGCGGCATAGTGGAATAAGAACTTGCTTTCCTGGATTTTGTACCAAATTGGGATTCGCAAGGAGGTCAGTTCTTTCCAGCAGGAGTGATCAGGCTGTCCAGACAGCTTGCCTTGACCGCAGCCCCCCAAAAGAATTACATTGGACTTTCCTCCCAGCCTCAGCTACGTTAGATAATTTTAGAGAAGTAAGTGACGTGTACTGTTTTTACTTATGTGACTGATTTTCCATTTAAAAAGTGAATAACTGCTGAAGCTTGGCCCTTGCTAAAATTGCTTTAATAAACATGTAACCTGCATCTAAATGAACAATTCTGACAATTCACTTCTGTCTCCTTAGCATAGTCAAAAGTTAACTGTGAAACAGCCCCTTAGGGTAGTTTTTCCATACCAGAAATCCAAGAGGAAAGCTGCTATAACTGACGTGACTGATCACTCTTTTTAGCTATTAGGGCTACCTAGTTGAGAGGGGTGGTAGGGGAAGCTGGGTAGATGTTAGGATTAGAAGCAGTTTGAAAGACAGACGAGTTTACGTGCTACCAGCTTTAACGTTCTCCAGGAAATCTGAGTGAGTAATACTTGAGAGACCAGGTGACTGAGAGCTGATACAACATAAGTCCTGTATAGGGCATGTGTGACCCTGGGATCTGACACCCTATAACTTCCATAAAACTCTAATTATGATGAATTGTAAACTAAAAAAAAAAGTCAGAACCTTGAGACATGTCCTACAGTGTAATATCAATTCTGCCTTGTCTTTTATGTAAGTGATGACCAAAATTAGCATCTAACTAAATTTGCAATAAGCGCCTATATTAGGATGAAGCTCCCATAGGAAAAATGATGCGCCTGCATTAAATTAACAGCCTTCTGATGCCATCATATCACCCAGAGCATCTGTGTCTGTGTTTCCATAATTATGAATGTGCCAGTTGGAGAGTTTTAAAGGCAATCTATGCCACTGCTTATTCAGAATTTCCACACAAATAGTGTCAATTAAGTGTGGCTCCCAAAGGGCCACCTAGATGAAAGAGTGAATTGATGGAATTGTGGGGCTGAATGCATTTCTTTTTTTTTTATTGTTTCTTTGAAGTACTGGCAGTTATAGCTTTAGGAAGCAAAATTGCAATGTTTATTTCTTTTCAATACTGGATCAAAGTGGGAAAATGATACCATGTTAACAAATAAGATAAATTAATAAAATGCATGACCCGTTTGTGTGGAGCATAGCAAATATTAACTTACCCAATAACCTAACCATGGAAAGTAATCACAGCGAGACAACTCAGTTAACCAAATCACCACACTGATTAAAGTGAAACAGTCCTGTGCTTTGTCATGCACTGTGTTGCTATGCTGAGCCAAGTTAAGGCGAGGGGTTCTGGGGGATGATGTTTTGTCATCTTTCAGTTTTGTCACCTCTGAAGGCCATCTCTGCTGATGCAGTTTGGAGGAAATGATCACTCCTGTGTTTTCTGTGCAGCGCTAGCTCTCATTGCAAACCTGCCATCTTGTAAAGTCATCTACTTGTAAAAGCTATACATCTTTGTACTCAGTTAGCATTGTGCAGTCGTCTAATGAGGAATCTCGCATCGCTGCCATGATTAAGCAGGTCAGTACGTCTGCTGGAAGAAGATCACACAGCGGAAAGGCTTCAGGTATCAGCTGAGTAGAAGAGGTAGGAAAATAGAGCAAGACGTTTTGTCCAAAGGTCAAAGTAGATTAAAGACTGCAGCATGGTGTTGCATTGGTTCTGCATTGTTGCCACTCAAAGTTTTGTGGGCTTAAAACTCTGTATGCATATATATGTCTATATGTTGTATCTGTCTACTGTCAACTGGGGACAGTCATTAAAAGATGTGCAACAAGCCAGAAAAGTAGGCTGTTCTTATGTTAGTGCTGTTGTTGGCCATCTAGTTTCACCCTTGCCCTAAAGAAGACAGTATTGAGAGAGTGTAAAGATTTTTTTTTATAATAGAGAGGAAACAAGCGGCAAGAATAAAATATCTATTTTTTGAGTTTCTTAATCTTAACACTGTTGCCTCTACTGTTCAGATCAGTTTTGTTGGAAGACTGCAGGCAAACTCATCTAAGCTGAATTCCCATACTGGCTGGTGGAGAGCTGCACAAATGGATACCAGCATGGATAAATCAGCCTTATGAGAAACAGCTATGAGGTTTAAGGGTAATCATGCTGGTATCTGGTTAAAGCTGCAAGAAGTGACTGTAAGACTGCTGGAAATGTTTACCTTTCAAAGTAAAAGCTTAAACAATGTGTCTACATCTTTGAGTCTCATGCACATAATACTAATAAGCATTTCAATGTTTCCTATAAAACAGTAAGTTGTTGTAGCTCAAATATGCACTGCCTGAACCTCAAGGTATCTGCATGCCAGATAGCACCACCAGCTGATGATGGGGAATTAGCATGTTTTATAGTTTGAACTGCTCATCCTGTGAGGTGGACCTCACTGACCTCAGCAACGGTCAGAGATCTCGGCGATGCTATTTTTTGTGTTGCAAGCACAGCATTGTTCTTGTGGTGTAGAATATTTTGATTTTCTGCCAGGAAACAGGAAGTTGTTAAAGGGCTAGGGATACTCAAATTTCTGAAACCCGAACAAGTGTCAAAGGTGATGCAAATTAATACCTGAAACGTGCCGTGAACCCCACCCTTCTGATGTTCCCAGATGCTCTTTTCATACGCCTTTATGCTACAATTACCCTAATTAGTTGTGCGGTTTTCAAACAGGTTTTATGTTGTCTGTTTTAAGTAGCACACAAGCTTTCCAGTCTTTTCAATCTTTCTTGCCCTGTGCCAGTTTTTTTCAAGCATGTTGCTTGCTTTAAATTTATAAGCATATTTTTCTTAACATCAAAAGGACAAAATACAATTTCTCCTTCCAAAATTTGATATGATGTCTTTGTACTATTTGCATTCTGTTTCTATTTACATGTTAACACAGCTTCCAACTTTTTTGAAATACGCTATACCACATCAATCACACTAATCTAGCCACTGAGCCACTTGACATGTTCAAAGTTTTACACTTTTTTGTGGAAGTTTCGAGTAAAGGTGTCTGTTATCCAATATCACATAAATAATTCATCACGGTGGTGTTCTGGGTAATTTGTCTGTGAGTTCAGGGTGCCGCCGCACAGACATTAAAGGCAAGCATCCAGCTATAATAAGTACAACTTCATTGAATTCTAATTTGTCATTCCTCCACCAAATGTAACCATTAGAGAAAATGGATAGCTATTTAATTGTCTTACTGTGGCTATACTTCAGCACTTCCACTGACGGTGGCGTCCAAAGCCTTGTTGAATTACCTCCTCTGCTTTATTTTGATATGCGGTCAACATTAAAATCCTCACCTTTTGCACCTCTCTTTCTCATATCTCTCCCTCTCTTCCTGTTATTTCTCTCTGAGGATTATACAAAGGTATGAATCACGTGTGAGGATTAAAATTGTCCTTAAGGGCACTTACTGCAGCTTGCTTGAAGGATTTAAGGTTAGCTGAGCTGCATGCACACACTTCTTTCATTATTATACAGTAGTTCACAATGCTGCTTTGTGTGCCCAGTGTTCTTAAAATATTTTATTTTATTTTTTTATTTGTGTAAGTTAAGATTAATTTATATGCAATATCATGTCTCTATGATGTCTGCTGGGAGCTCTGAATGCAATCATAAGCCAGCGTGATCTTAATTATTAAAACTCTATATTCTTTATTAGCTGAATAGTTCTGGTTCAGACCTTGGCACTCTCCAACACATGAAGCCAATGAACAGTTCATCAAACTGACCGATCCGGAAAAGGAAACAGCATTTAGCAGCATGATTAATGGGGTCAATACGCTGCTGGGGGGGGGCACACGAAAACATGTCATTTTAATCATGGCAATGCTTGCGGGAGAAATGGGAACAAATTATTTCATTACCATTTTCGAGCATCTTGCTGCAATGTACATGAAAAAAACCAAAAAACCTCAAGCCCTTCCTTTGTAAAGATTCCAGGCACAATCAGTGTTGTGCAGGGAGCTTAAAAGGAAGAATGTTTGTCATTTCACAGGGCTTTTTCCCCAGAGAGAGAGAAGTCATAATAGCAGAAAATGTAGAATGTTTTACTCTGGAAACAGCATGCCATCAGTGTCAGTGCTTGTGAACTTTGCATTTTTTAAACACTGTCATGTTTTGTCAGTGTCTTGGGATGCAGCTTGGGGTATGTGTCTTTTGTGTGTGTTGAGGCAAGTTTCTGCATCGGGCACTGATTAGGCAAGTCCATGGCTAATATAACCGCATTGGAAAAATGTTTTTGTTCACAGGCCGCCTGGCAGAAATGGCAGCTCATCCAAGTGCTGGTGTATTTGTCACAAGTAATTAATTTTTCTCCCATAAAAACGCCCACTGGGACGATGGAAAAGGTGGGTTCATTAACCTTCCTCACCCAAGCTTCCTGTGGCTCTTTACAATGTATTGGTTGCTGGTTCCTCCAACCGCCCGTAGCAGAAAATGTGCAGGAATGAAATGCTTTTCATCCAAAATGGCCGTTCAGCTCAGGGACTAAAAAGGATTTGCTTGGCAGGGCAGTCCAAAATTTTCTGATGCTTTTTACAGCACTTTCACACTTTCAGTTTTCTTTACTCGAGATACAACAGAATAGATTTTGGACCCCACCCTTTGTTTTTTTCCTATCCCACCCTGCCTCCTCGGTTTCTTTCTAATCTCTTTTCTCTTTCTCACTCTCTGCCACCACTTCACGTTCCCTTCCTATTGCTTATGTTAGATTTTGAGTCACTTTTTTCACTGTTTATTTCAACTTGACATTTTGTGTGGTTTAATCTCCAGGGGGAAACAATGGGTACATTCTATTACACAGAGTGATATGAAAAGCCCTAGAACTTTGAAATGCGAAGGGAGAGACAGAATAAAACAAATAAATGAGTATCTCAGACTGGCACATGATTCTGATGACAGAAACCACAGTGGTGGGCAATTTTGCATTTCAGCTTGAACGTGTTCTCTGCTTTCTGTGACTTTCTTTTTTCTTTTCTCGTCTTTATTGTCAGTCAGTGCACTCGCAGCCTGCCTACTCAAATGTGCTGAAATATTCACAGATAATATCAGCCTACTGAATGAAGTTTGTTAAAAGGAAAGACTGGGACATGTGCACTTGTGCCCTCCCATTGTGCATGCATGTAGATCATTGTTTGGCAGGCATCTTGACAGCTTGACTTGCTCTGTAGGAAAAAAAAATTGACTTGTTTATACACTATGAGCAAACGAGATGATGGGTTTGCTACCAGTGTGACTGCCTTTGGGCAGTGCAAACGGCTTTGCATATATGTTGTAATAAACTTGTCAAGCTGCAAGCCAGTGGTCAAGAAAAATCTGACTTTGTACACTTTATTATTAGTATAGTCCCATAGTCCCTCAGTGCTTTGTAATGTTGTTTTGCATAAAAAATGTCAAAAATTATAAATATATAAATACATTTTTAAAAAAAACAACTCCCCATTCACCCTATTGGTGGTCTTTTGTCCTTCAAGCTCGGGTCCTCTACCAGAGGTCTGGGAGCTTGAGGGTTCTATGCAATATCTTAGCTGTTCCTAAGACTGCGCACTTCTGGACAGAGATCTTGGATGTCATTCCTGGAATCTGCTGAAGCCATTCTACCAGTGTAGGGGTCACTGCCCCGAGTGTTCTGATTACCACGGGGACCAGTGTTGCCTTCACTTTTCACATCTTTTCTAGCTCTTCTCTCAGCCCTTGGTATTTCTCAGATTTCTCGTGTTCCTTCTTCCTGATGTTGCCACATTTGGGATTGCTACATCTATCACTACGGCCTCCTTCCTCTGCTTGTCCACCACTTCTAAGTCTGGTTGGTTAGTCATCACCAGTTTATTCATTTGTATCTGGAAGTCCCACAGGATCTTAGCATGGTCATTCTCAATCACCTTTCAAGGTGTATCCCATTTTGACTTTGAGATTTCCAGGCCATATGCGGCACAGATGTTCCTGTACATTATGCCAGCTACTTGGTTATGGCGTTCCATGTATGCCCTGCCCACTAGCATCTTGCACCCTGCTGTTATGTACTGGATTGTCTCTGAAGCATCTCTGCACAGCCTGCACCTAGGGTCTTATCTGGTGTGGTAGACCCCAGCCTCTATTGATCTTGTGCTCAGAGATTGTTCCTGTGCTGCCATGGTTATTGCGTCTGTGCTGTCTTTCAATCCAGCTTTGTCCAGCCCTTGGTAGGATTTTTCAGTATCAGCCACTTCTTCTATCTGGCAGTGGTGCATGCCATGCAGGGGCCTGTCCTTCCATGATGGTTCCTGTTCTTGCTTCTCTTTTGTCCTGGGTTTCTGCTGCCTGAGGTATTCACCAAGCACAAGATCAGTTGTGGTCATCTTTCTGATGTACTCATGGATCTTTGTTGTTTCATCCTGGATAGTGGTTCTGACACTCACTAGTCCTTAGCATCCTTCCTTTTGCTTAGCATATAGTCTCAGGGTGCTGGATTTCGGGTGAAACCCTCCGTGCATTGTAAGGAGCTTTATTGTCTTGATGTCAGTGGCTTCTATCTCCTCCTTTGGCCAGTTTATTATCCCAGCGGGGTATGTAATGACTGACAGGGCATAGGTGCTGATTGCCTGGCTCTTGTTTGGCGGTTGTGGCTTCTCTAGTGACCTTTTCATGGTTGCCATTCCCCTGTGGCATTCCAAGGTACTTGTAGCAGTCCTCAATATCTGCCATGCTGCCTTCTGGTAGTGCAATCCCCTCAGTTCTGACTACCTTCGCTCTTTTCATTACCATCCGACTACACTTCTCCAGCCCCGTCAACTTCTGGCATACAACTTGATGTCATCCATGTAGAGGAGGTGGTTGATATTTACTCCATTCTGTAGTCAATATACATAACTGTTATATGGTTTCAGTAATTGTTACCCAGGAACCTTTGTTTAGCACCTGTACCCTCAGGATGGGAAGTTACTGAGATGCTCGATGTGAACATGTGTTTATTTCACCTTCCCATGGTGTTCACTAACAAGTGGTGAAATGTATGTCCAGAGTTTCACAAGTGATTAATAAAGTAAAGAATTAAAGGATTAAAATCGCTCTACGATAACTTGTCTGTGTAGTTTAGATCGAAGAAGTTTCCTGGTTAGCTTAGTTTCATGGCTATGGTCAGCTCCCTGAGTGAGTTTGATGAGTCAGATGGTGACTGGATTGAGTATGTCAAGAGACTGAAGCACTTTTTCCTGGCGAACGATACCACAGAGGAGGACAAGAAATGCTCCATCCTCATACAGGCTGATACGCAACTTAGCCATGCCACAGAGGCCAGGAGACATCTGCTTCAAAGAGCTGGTGACAATGGTACAAGACCATCACAACCCGAAACCCTCTGTGACTGTACAACGTTTCAAGTTCCATACTCATTCCCGCAAGCCCTGTACATCAGTGGCAACTTTTGTGGTGGAATTGAAACAGTTATCAGAATACTGAGAGTTTGGCACAGCACTGAATGATATACTTCGTGACATGCTTGTATGTGGCATAAAGGATGCTGCTATATAGTGGCGTTTGTTGATATATATACATATATATATATATCAACAAATGCCACTATATAGATAGATAGATAGATAGATAGATAGATATGACAAATGACTGATTTTATGAGTTTTCAAGAGTGCACCTAATTAAATCAATAAATATGCTTTTGACAAAAAGGCAAAGCCAGGTTTGTGTTTAAAGACTTTGTTGAATACATGTGGACATTTTTAAACTCAGGCCTCCCTCTGTACCTCAAATACAGAATTCTGTCCCATTAAAATAATCCCCTTTTCATCCATACCCATGTTCCTTTCTGTTGCCCACAGAGCTGCAGTTCCTGTGGCTATAATTATCATTTTACTTTGAGTTGCAACATGGCAATGAATTTGTCTCTGCGGCCTGACCTTTTTGTGTCTCACTGCAGCACAATTTCTTTTTGTGATTTTTTTTGTCTTTTATTCATAGTTTTCACATGATGTCACATCATTATAGGAACACCCACCTGGAAGGAAAACAGGGAGGTATTATTTTTAATTTCCCTCCAACTATTTTTTTTGCCATATTTGTTTAGCCAAGAATTGTTGTTTAATTGGATGCTCTGACAACTACCCATGCAGTTTAGCCACAGATACTAAAACTGGCAAGACATACAACCACACTTTTTCCCAACACTGCAAAGTGCAGTGGGGAAATCCTACCAATACCTGTAACTTATGTTGCAGACCTAACCTGCTCTGGAGGAGGTTAAGTTCTATATTAAGGATCAACAGGTATGAAATCACTGCCTACTGGCCAATCAGTTCTCCTGAAAACAGTGTCACCAATCCTGAAAGATCACTTGGACCTCTGTGTGCAGATAGTAGGAGGTTCTTAAGTTTTTCTTAAGAGTGTCAGTAACATATAAATTCTTGGAGACAACTTTATTCATTGATTTTTTTCCCCCTGTTACATGCAAACAATTTTACAACAATATTGTTGTTTGACATGCCTAAATATGCAACCCTAAAACAGGGCACCTATTTGTAGACCTTTAGCATAGTTTAAGTGTATATTTGAATTTTAATTTTTTTTAATCTATTTATTTTTTTATTCATTCATCACTTTTGGAGCATTAAACAGCTGAAAAAATAAAGTAAATCTGTCTTGTGCACATTAATTTATTAGAATAACAATGATAATCTGTCCAATTCTCTTAATGACAAACCTGTGATACTCCGGTAACTTGCACAGTCAGTTTTTTGTACATGCTACTGTTTTATCGGCAGCAGCTGTGTTGAACTCAGTCTGTATTGTGTGTTTATGCTCCAATATTATAGTTTTATCTTCCTCTGTAAAATCAGCTGCTCTGCTGCCAGTAAACCGGGATTAGTCAGATGCTGCCAATGCCATCCCTTTCATGTGAATGCACATCTAACTGGATTAAACCCTGAGTTAATTTATCAAGCTGATAACAAACTCCGTGTGACTGCTTATCCTGATCTCCAATGTTAGGTTAAGTGAAGCCAGATAATGGAAAGATATCCTGGGAATGCTGAACTTGCTTTGTAGTATAAGTTTCTGGCCATCCATAAACCTTAT
>VUQH01090622.1:0-12445 GCA_015106775.1 Etroplus canarensis
ACAAATCACATTCATTTTCTACTGATTGAGGCAGAGCATAATACAGCGACACAATCTAAGATACAGGAAAAAGTGCATCTTAAAGTGTGAAGTATTTTAGTTGTATTGTGTAGAAAACATGTTGATTAGACTGAGCCGGTAATTTGTGTATTGAGGAAAATGCTATTAAAGTGAGTTCACTCGAGGAATGGATCAAGAGTTCAGCTGAATCTCTTGTTGTTATACAATTTTAAAAATGAGCAACAGTTTTATTTAAAGCTGTATTTTTAGCAAGCCATAGTTAGTAACACAGGAATAAGATGGAAGTCAATGTACGTCTATACCAGTCTTTCTCAAATTGTGGGGCTCCGATAACCAGTTGAAAAATATTAAGTGAATAGATATGATTTTAATATGAAAAAGAAACAAGCAAACATTGGCTGATGCTGTTATGCTGATAATATGCACCTTTGTTTAGGGAAATTCAGTGTGGGTCATTTTTATCGTTAGCACTGATGAAATTTCAGCGTGTGGTACATGCATTCTTGTGTGGTGTGGGGCACAAACTTTTTTGGCTTCTGAAGTGGGGCATGCCAACAAAAACTTTGAGAACTACTGGTTTCATCATGGTCCCCTGACCACCTGGTATGAACTCCCCCTATCTCTCTTCCCCTCCTCACTTGACCTTTCTCTGTCTCTCTCTGTCGGGGTTGGGCTGGGCTGATTAACCTTTGCCTCCTAACAGCTGTGGAGGCCTGACACGCCCCTTCTCCTCACCCACTCTCCATCAGCTGATTGCCTGGCCGGTCTCTTTAAACCATGATGGGACAGTGAGTATCCGCTGAATTGTTGCTTTTGCTTCGTAATCTGTCAACAGCTTCTCTCTTAATCTATACTCAGTTTCATGTTTGGACAGATGTTTCTGCTACCCTGCTTGTTGTGCCAGATCTCCCTAATGGCTCTCTCTCTCTCCAGCCAGACCAGCACACTAACTGAGCATGGAGCTTCGTCGGACATTGTGATAGAAGGAGAAGGAAAAGGAATGCACTCACCTCGCTCAGCCCTCGCTCTAAAAGACTCAGCCTCTATGCCATCTAGCACATTTTCCTGCCCGCCTGTCAATAAAGCCTTTAAACTTAACCTCTGCATCAGATCTGCTCTTTCACTTACCATGATAGAATGATCCAGCCATACTACGGATCCTGCAGAGGCAGAACAAGTTTCTCTGACTCTCTCTCATCAAGGCATCATGCTGGGTAAGCATGAAAAATCTATTAACACCCTTTTCGATGGTCAACAGGATCTGCTATGGCAGTTTGAGCTGATGAGGGCTTAGAATTGCACTCTGTCAGATCAAGTCTGGGCACTCCTGGGCCACCTGTCATCTCCTCCTTCTCCGCATGAAACTTCCGTGGCAGCCCTGTCACCATCAGCCTTTCCTCCACCCTCACCGGCCATTGCTCCGGCCCGACCGGCCATCCCGTTTCCAGAGACCTACTCCGGTGATTTGGGTGAATGCCGCTATTTCCTGCTTCAGTGTAATTCTCGCTTCACTCAGCTCCAGCATGAGTTCCCTACTGATCAGAATAAGATCACCTTCCTTCTCAACTGTCTAACCAGGTGGGCTCGTCAATGGGCCGTGGCACACCTCGAGACTGAGCAGAACCCCACCTATGCCACCTTCGAAGTGACGCTGAGGGAACTGTTTGATCATTCTTTTTATGCTGACAACTTCTGTAATCACCTCCTCTCTCTCTGTCAGGGGCAGTGGAGTGCTGCCGAGTTTTCTGTGAAATTTCACATAGTCGCCGCTCGATCTGGATGGAATGACGTAGCGCTGTGCGGTGTCTTTCTAAATAGCCTCATGAAGCGGCTAAAGGATGAGCTGGCCACTAAGGATGAGCTGACCTAGCTGGGCGCTCTCATCTGACTCGCCATTAAGGTGGATAATCATCTGAGGAAGAGAGGGGAAGTACGGGGATCCCGATCGCGGCCTTTCCTGCAGACCACTGAGTTCCGACCTCAGCCCCCCCGGGGGAAAGGAGCATGGTGGAGTCTTCTTGCCTGAACAGCCCTGAGAGAGCTGCGGAGCCCATGCAGCTGGGACACGCCAGGCTCTCTCCGGAGGAACGCAAGCGGCGACTAAAGGCAGGTGAGTGCCTCTACGGTGCTGCTAAGACTCATTTGCTGCCTCAGTATCCTGTACGGCCAAAAGGGGGGGCCCGCCAGCATATGTAAGGGTGTCATCGGGCCAAGCTGCTTCCAGTAATCACCCTCGCCTAACTCCTCCAGACCCCTATGGTCCGGGTGGTTGGTGGCGGTGCAGGCACTAATTGACTCTGGGACTGAACAGAACTTTATTGATTTTTCTCTGGTCACTCAGCTTAACCTCCCTATTCAGGAATTACAGCAACCCCTCCAGGTCACTGCATTAAATGGATCTCGCTTCGCCACCGTCACTCATCACACCACGCCTCTCCAGCTGATCATCTCAGGAAACCACCATGAGGAGCTGGATTTCTATGCTCTCGACTCTCCTGGCACCCCCCTGTTACTGGGGTTTCCCTGGCTCAAGAAGCACAATCCCATCATCGATTGGGCAGCTGGTCAGGTTAGTGAGTGGCGAGGGAAATGTCATGCATCTTGTTTACACTCTGCTATTCCACCCAAATCTTCTCCAGAACCAGCCTCATCTCCAACTCTGAACCTGACTCTCATTCCTGCTGAGTATCATGACCTGGCTGAGGTATTTAGCAAAAGCCATGCTCTGTCCTTGCCTCCTCATAGGTCTTATGACTGTGCTATTGACCTCCTCCCGGGGGCGCCGTTACCATCTAGCCGGCTGTGCAACCTGTCTCGCCCAGAGAGGGAGACGATGGAGAAATACATCTCAGAGTCACTGGCTGCTGGTATTATTCGCCCATCTTCTTCTCCTCTTGGCGCTGGCTTCTTCTTCGTGGAGAAAAAAGATAAGATGCTCCGCTCCTGCATCGACTTCCGAAGACTGAACAACATCACCGTCAAATGGAGGTACCCTCTACCTTTGCTAAATTCTGCATTTGAGTCTCTGCAGGGTGCCACCGTCTTCACTAAATTGGACCTCCGTAACGCCTATCACTTGTGCATCCGTGAAGGCGACGAGTGGAAGACAGCTTTCAACATGCCCCTGGGGCACTCTGAGTATTTGGTCATGCCCTTTGGACTCACCAACACCCCCACCGTCTTCCAGGCTCTAGTCGATGACATCCTCCAGGACTGGCTCAACAGGTTTGTTTTTGTCTACTTGGATGACATCCTGATTTTCTCCAGTAGCCAGGAGGAGCATCGCTCTCACGTTTGCCAGGTCCTCCAGAGCCTGCTGGAAAACAAGCTTTTTGTAAAAGCCGAGAAGTGCAAGTTTCACGTCTCAATGGTGAGTTTCCTGGTGTTCGTCATCGAGGGAGGACAGCTGAAAGCCGACCCGGGGAAGGTTCTTGCAGTGGTTGACTGGCTGACCCTTTCCTCTCGTAAACAGCTGCAGCGTTTCCTGGGATTCACCAACTTCTACTGTCGCTTCATCCGGAACTACAGTAAGATTGTTGCACCACTCACCAGTTTGACCTCACCCAAATCTCCTTTCAGCTGGAGCCCGGAAGCTGAGAGAGCATTCACCTTTCTCAAAAGCCAGTTTTGATCTGCACCCATCCTCCACCTTCCCAATCCGGACCGGCAATTAATCGTGGAGGTTGCCGCATCTGACACAGGCTCCCGAGCTGTGCTCTCCCAGGTACGTGACGGCAAGATGTATCCATGTGCTTTTTTCTCCCAACATCTTTCTCCAGCAGAGAAGAAGTATGACGTCGGCAACCGGGAGCTACTGGCCATAAAATTAGCCCTGGAGGAATGGAGGCACTGGCTGGAGGGGGCCAGGCAACTGTTCATTATCTGGACGGACCATAAGAACCTAGCCTACCTGCAATCAGCTAAATGCCTTAACTCCTGCCATGCTCGTTGGGCTCTCTTCTTGGGCAGATTTAATTTTTCCATAACTTACCGTCCTGGGTCACGCAATGTGAAACCGGATGCTCTCTCTCGTCAGTTCTCTCCTCTAGACTCCCCTAACGAATTGGATCCAATTCTGCCTCCCTCATGCACCGTGGGCACCCTCACCTGGGCGATCAAGGAGGTCATTCAGCAGGTGGCAGTGGAGGATCCGGACCCAGGGGAGGGTTCTTCCAGCCGACGATACGTTCCGCAAGCTGCCCGACCGCAGGTTCTGTACTGGGTCCACACTGCCAGGTTCACCTGTCATCCTGGAGTCCAGCGTATGCTGTCCCTTCTTCATCAGACATTCTGGTGGCCGACTATGGAGAAGGATGTCCACTCCTATGTCGCAGCTTGCTCCACCTGCGCCCAGCATAAGTCGTTGCACACGCACCCAGTGGTCTCCTCCAAACTCTTCCTGTTCCTGGCCGCCCATGGTCCCACATCGCCCTGGACTTTGTCACCGGCCTCCTGGATTCCCATGGTAATAACGTGATTCTTACCATTGTCGACCGCTTCTCCAAGGCTGTGCATTTTGTCCCTCTGTCCGGTCTCCCAACAGCCACTGAAACAGCTGAGCTACTCATTCAGCAAGTGTTCCGCTTTCACGGCATCCCCTCCGACATCGTCTCGGACAGAGGACCTCAGTTCACCTCTCAGGTTTGGAAAGCATTCTGCAAAGCCTTTTGTGCTTCTGTCAGTCTCTCTTCAGGATACCATCCTCAAACTAATGGACAGACTGAGCGGGTGAACCAGGAACTGGAGTCGGCGTTGCATTGTGTGGCTTCCTCCAACCCGTCCACCTGGAGTGAGCAGTTACCGTGGGTGGAGTATGCTCACAATACCATGATTTCTTCTGCCACTGGTCTCTCCCCTTAGAGGTTTCTCTGGGCTACCAACCCCCACTGTTCCTGACTATGGAGAAGGACCTCACCGTGCCCGCTGTTCTACATCACTTCCGGCGTTGTCGGTACGCCTGGAACTCCGCCAGAAGGGCTCTCCTCAACACCACCAGTCGGAATAAGCAGGCCGCTGACCATCACCACCATCCAGTGCCCAGCTACAACCCTGGAGATAAGGTCTGGTTGTCCACCCAAGACATTCCTTTAAAAGCCTCCTCTTGCAAACTCTCACCCAGGTTCATTGGACCATTCGAAGTAGAGACCTGCATAAACCCAGTCACAGTTCAGCCGAAGCTTCCCAGAATCCTCCGGATTCACAACACCTTCCACACCTCTCAGCTAAAGCCCGTCTCCTCGAGTGACCTGTGCCTGCCTACTGACCCCCCCTCTCGCCCGGTTTGTGGACGGGCAGCCAGTGTACACGATTCAGCGCCTTTTGGACGTCAGTCGTCGGGATAGGGGGCTCCAGTTTCTGGTGGAGTGGGAGGGCTATGGCCTGGAGGAGCGCTCTTGGGTTCCCCGCTCCTGGATTCTGGATGCCTCCCTGGCAGGGTGTTTTATGAACGGCATCCCAACAAACCGGGTGGGTCGCCGGGAGGCTCCCGTTGAGGGGGGGTACTGTCATGGTCCCCTGTCCTCCTGGTGCGGACTCACCCTCTCTCTCTTTCTCTCCTCACTTGACCTTTCTCTCTGTCTCTCCCTGTCGGGGCTGGGCTGTGCTGGGCTGATTAACCTTTGCCTCCTAACAGCTGGGGCAGCCTGACATGGCCCCTTCTCCTCACCAGCTCTCCATCAGCTGAATGCCTGGCCGGTCTTTTTAAACTGCGATGGGTCAGTGAGTGTTCACTGGATCGTTGCTCTTGCTTTGTAAGCCGCCAATGCCAGCTCACTTTCTCTTTACTTGTTTGGACAGATGTATCTGCTTCCCTGCTTGTTGTGCCAAACCTCCTAATGGCTCTCTCTCTCTCTCTCTCTCTCTCTCTCTCTCCCTCTCTCTCTCTCTACCCTCACACACACACACACACACACACACACACACACACACACACACACACACACACACACACACACACACACACACTGCCATACAGTGCAGATACCACTGTTAAATATTCATTTAAAAGTAACTAATTTATAATGGTTGACATGAAACTCACCAATCCCTATGAAGACAGCCTTAAATCCCTCATCCTTCAGAGACGTCAGAGTCATTCCATTAACACCTAAACCCTGCTCACACACCACCTGTCCACATCACAAAAACACGCATTTTAACAGAACTGGAAGGACTCGGTACCTTTTGAATTATGCATCAAAGCTATTAACATTAAGGACACTACAAACCCTTTTTAACAATGCGTGGCAGCATCTAATGAGTTACCACAGCCCATACCTTGACTCCCAGGTCCTTCATCAGGTTTATTTCGAACTGGACGACCTCATAGGGAAGCCGGAACTGAGGGATTTCCGATGTGCTGCAAGGAAGATATGAATATGTTTAGGAATTTCCCTTTTTTTCCTGATGCTGCCATGTTTCACATTGTCTCACACGTCTCTCATTCTGCCAACTTCATTTTATACTCTGCAGATAAAATAAAAAGGTTGATTCATTACCAGCAGCAATGCTGAAAATGATCCTGTCTTTAAAAAACACTGCTAAACATTTACTCCTCAAGTACAGAGTGATATCGTACTGTAGTATGATATCACTCTGTACCAGATGCTGTACAGTATAAAACAGCTTATTTCAGACATGGGATGAAATGAAGGACTAGCAGACTCTAAGACTAACCTAGGAAGAAAGAAATGAACACAATCAGTCATTTTTAATGTCCTATGATAAGCTCTACCTCTAGTCTTGCTTTCAGTCCTAACCAGTATTGTGTACAAGTTAAAGCCTGCTATGTGTAATTCTGATATTATTCCCTCTTGTCTGTTTAAACAGTTTATTTTTGTAACTGAGCCTTCAATTTTAACAGTTTTAAATGGTGACAGGGACAGTGCCAGCCGTCTTTAAACATAAAGTTTTATTACTGAATTATTTTGTTATTTTTTGATGATGTTCTTACTTGTACTGCAGCACTTTGGTCCCTAGTTTCTTCATGAATGCTGACCAGACCTGACCCCAGCTGACATGATGTGAGGCTACTAGCCATGTTTGTTTTTAAAAAAAAATGCAAATTGGAGATTAAGAACTGACAAACGACGTATAAAACCCCTGCAAATTTTTTTTACTGATTTGTGCAGTGGCACCAGCAGATGGCAGTGGCTGAGGTTTCAGACTGGTTTTTGTTCCAGACAAATAGTCACAAACCTATGGCTAAAAACGTAAAGATCTTTACAGATAATGCCACCTAGTGGCAAAGCCGTAATTTCAGAATGGTGGAGAATCTAATCAGTTCAAGATCTCATGGTGGCCTAACACTGTGCCAAAATTCAAAATCCTGCAACAAATAGTTTTCTCTCTATCACGCTGTTGTGGCTGATTTGCTGACGATCCCAGCATGTCCCTGCTTTTCGTATATACAATAAACTGACTTGACTATAATATGATGATACCTCAGCCCTCCAGTGTACTTCTGTTTCTCAAATATGGTGATATTATCATATCCAAGACGGGCCAGGAAAGAAGCACAGCTGATCGATGCTGGGCCACAGCCAATCAGAGCTATGGGGCTGTGGTAAGACTCTGGCATCTCATTGGGTGGCGGGAGTTCAGGGTTCCTGATCTGAGGGATTCCTGTTTTACTAAAGACCTATAAAGAAACACACATATGCAGTGAGAGACTGAGAGACATTTATATCAAGGCTGATTTTCCATCGAACCCAATGAATCTGCTGAAGCCTGTGAGATGATGTTCAGGTGATGTGATTACAGAGATCCTTGGTGAACCCAGCAGGAATACATCCAACAAACTTACTCAGTACTTATATCAGGGTATCTTAAGTCTTTGTTAACCTTAGCCACTGTAAGCATAGCTCCAATCAGTCACTGCTGAGATGATTGAGTCGTGGATGGTTATTGTGTTATCGAGAAACTGCTGTACCTCAGTAGCAAACTGCTGTAACCCTCCAATGTTAATGGGTCCTTCTTCAGAAGCGTACAGGTTGCAGCCTCCCACACACAGCTCTGATGTGGGACACACCATCCCACAGGTCAAACCCAGAGGGTTATCAGAGAGAATGGCCCGTGCTGCCCCATAGTAGTTCTGTTAAACACACAAACACACTCAGATTAACATTTGCCACCTGAATACTGCTGTCTGGTGTCGCTCTGCTCAGTAAAGGAGTGTGTGTATTCTACCTTGTTGGAGATACTCGTAATGAACGACTTGATGTCCAGGTTAGTCGGGCAGCTCTTCTGACAGGGAGCATCGGCACATTTAAGACACCTAAACACAGATTTTTACTTTTGTTTCGCAGCTGAATCAGCTTAGATGAAATATACTTGTCAAAACAAGAAATAAACACCAACCAACAATTAAAAAAGATGCATGCAAAGTGTGTGGAAGGTTTTTTTTTTTTTTTAGAGAAATAACCAAAGTTCAAAACATATATGTGCTCAGTTTTCTTTAAAATCTTTTATGAGTTCACAGAGGAGCAGTGGTTCACACTGTCGCCTAACAGTCAGAAGGTTCCAGGTTATTTTTGTGTGGAGCTGGCATGTTCTTTCTGGGCACTCAACCATCCAAAGACTTGCTCGTTCTGGATCGGCCATAGATGTGGATGTGAGTGTGAATGGTTGCCTGGCTCTCTGTGTTTGCCTGTGATGGCTGGGATAGGTTCCAGCCCAGTCATGGCGTTCCAGGACTGAAGGTACCTTCAGCTGCATTGGTAACTTGCACAGCAAATTTCTGGAGTGAAAAATGTGAAAGTGTTAAATTTGTGGAGTTTATTTTTTAACTCCAACTCTGGTTTGTGCTGAGAGATACTAACTGTCAGAGTAATATTTTTGAGTTCATTCAGTGGGTGTTGAGGAGCATAATTTAACCCCTCTCCTGGAGTTCATGTTTAACTCCTCACCACACAGCAAGCTGAAACTGGACATAAGGAAAGACTGTGCCTGTTTTAGTTTTTTCCTTTAACCTAACCATTAAAAAAGGCCGAAGACGAAGGCCGATGATGATGATGATGCAGTGTATTGGTTTACACATTTGCCATACAAGGAAAAGGTCCCTGGTTTGATTCCTGATGGGGACACGAGCCCCTCTCACCATGGAAGGGCAGCTGTAGAGTTCAAGACCAACAAAAAAAATTGTTAATTTTACTCATCGTGGGAGTCTGTGTGATGGTCACGCATGTGCACTAAAATTAAGTTTGACTCACAGGAAGTTTATTCCAAATGTTAAAATTTACTGTGTATCAGTGGTTTCATGCCAGATGGCCTTCCTGACACAACCCTCCATGGTGAGAGGGGCTTGTGTCCCCACCTGGAATCAAACCAGGAACTTTTCACTTGTAATGCGAACACGTAAACCACTACACTATGGTGGCACTCATTGTGTCACAGGACTGATACGACAAAGTTAAACTTTAACTGGCTCCTGGATCATCAGCTAGTGTGACCACTTCCATCAAAGCAGAAGCTTTGCCACTTTGCTGGTCTGGAGCATTCGAGTGTGTGTTAACACAGTGCCATGATGCCCCAAGGTCAGACTGTTCAACGCTCAGAGAAAATGCAAAAAACCAAGAGCTACATCTCAGACTCTACAGGTCTGAGCTGGCAGATTAAAGTTCATGACGAGACAGTTAGAAAAAGACCGAACAAGTATGGTTTGGTCAGAAGGCTTAAAGGCTCTTCTCTCTTAAAAGAGCATGGCAGCACAGCTTAGGTTTGCAAAGCTACACCTGAACAAACTGCAAGACATCTGTCCTTCGGACAGACCAGACCAAAGTGGACATAATGCACAGCTCCATGTTTGGTGCAAACACCTTATACTAACTGTTAAGCGTGCTAATGGAGAGATGATGATTTGAATTTGTTTTGCAGCCGCAGGACCTGGGCACCTTGAAGTCATTGAGTCCACCACAAACTTAAAGTATTCTAGAATAAAATGTAAGGACATCTGTCCCACAGCTAAAGCTTGGCCCAAATTGGCTCATGCAACAGGACAAAGATCCCAAGCACAGCAGCAAATCTCCAACAGAATGGCTGAAAAAGAAAAGAATCAAGGTGCTGCACTGGCCCAATCAAAGTCCAGACCTCAACCCCACTGAAATGTTGCGGTGGGCTCTTCGGTTGGACTGAAGCAACGTTGTAAAGAAGAGTGGTCCAAAACTCCTCCACAATGATGTAAGAGGCAGATGGAATCTTTGTAGCAGTGGGGTGTAGCTTGTGGCTCAGCTGCAGTTGGCGAGATGGTGCAGAGCTCTTCGGGGAGCTGCATCAGGAAGTGAGAAAACACAGCTGCAGAGAATCAGCCCGTCGCTTGCCTTCTTTTGCAGCAGTCTGCTGGGACCTGAGAGAGGAGTGCTCTAAGAGCAACAGACGTCAAGTGCGCCTGGGAGCATGAAGCAATCTTGTCAAAGTACCCAATAAATAAAGGCCCAGTGACTGGTGAAGCTGCTCTCCTTCCTGGTCAGCTGACGCTACTGTCACAGTCATGCAGAAAGCGATTAAGCTATCACTGCTGAAGGTGGTTCCAAAAGCTGTTGAATCATGCAGTGGGCATAGTTTTTCACGGAAATGCATAGAGTCCTGTGAAAGCTCTGTGTCACATGACTGTAAGTTATATGTAATTCATATTTGTGACACACTCAACATCAAAAAGAAACAAATATGAAAAATAATGGCCACTTAATTCTGACCTCAGAGCTTCTCGTAGAGCTCCTCGCTCGCTCAGCGTTGTATGCTTGATGTCATCAAAGTTGTTCTCCAACTTCACACAAGACTGAAAGAAAGAGTGGAGAAAGCATAGTGAGGAAGATGAATGGTATTACAAGCAGTAAATCACACAAATGCTTTGCCTTGACCAAAGTTTGTTTGTAGGTTTTGTTTGTATGTTTTATCTTACATCACAGCTCCTTTCAGGGTTTCTCTTCCAGTGTTTCTTTTCTTTCTTCTTACTAGCTGTGGATATGATCTGAGCGTGAGTCTTCACCCTGGGATTCAGAGCCAGGATGCTCTGAAAAGAAAAAAGTGAGATGAAAAGGGTACAGTTCTGGAATCTTATTCTGTGGGGTCTAAAGGATGAGGGCAGAATCTCATCCTCCCTCTAGCTACTAATGCTTGCACCAAACCTACGTGTGCATGCTCATGGAAGTCAGTGAGCTCTTGGGTTAGTTCTGTTGTTTCCAGTTTCTGTGTACAACCTTAGGACGTTGCAAAAATATGAAAAAAACCACAATGCAAAGATTTGCAATTCTTATAAACCAATATTTTATTCACAAAAGAACACAGAAAACATGTCAACAACACAATGTCAAAAGTGAGACATTTTATCATTTGATTGAAAATACTAGCTCATCTTGAATCTGATGGCAGCAACACATCTCAAAAGTTGGACAGGTCCATGTGTCCCACTGTGTAGCGTCCATAAACATCTGGGAACTGAGGAGACCAGCTGCTGGACCTTTGGGACACGAATGTTGTCCCATTCTTGTCCGATATAGGATTCCAGTTGCTCAACAGTCCTGGGTCTTCTTTGTTGGTGAGAGGTCTGGACTGCAGGCAGGTCAGTCCAGCACCCAGACTCTTCTACTATGAAGCCATGCTGTTGGAATAGCTGCAGTATGTGGTTTAGCATTGTCTTCCTGAAATATGCAAGACGTGGTCTGGAGGGGAGCAGATGTTGCTGTAAAACCTGTATCTACCTTTCAGCATTGAGCATTTAGACGCATTTTTCATCTTATCACTATTAAAAATACCATTGCAATAATAATCTTCAGCTGATTCCTTGTATTTTCTCCAAAGAATCACCACAGAGGATTAATCCTCATCAGTTTTATGCCGGATGCCCTTCCTGACACAACCATCCATGGTGAGAGGGGCTTGTGTCCCCTAATCTTCTTCTTTTTTCAGCTGCTCCTGTTAGGGGTCGCCACAGCAGATCATCTGCCTCCATCTCACCCACTCCCCGCATCCTCTTCCCTCACACCAACTCTCTGCATGTCCTCCTTCACTACATCCATCAACCTTCTCTGTGGTCTTCCTCTTCTCCTCCTGCCTGGCAGCTCCATCTTCAACATCCTTTATCCAATATGTCCACTATCCCTCCTCTCAACATGTCCAAACCATCTCCTTCTGTCACAAAGCACCCCTGACACTTGTCTCTACCCACTCCACCCTGCCTGCACTCTCTTCCTCACCTCTTTTGTGCTCTGTCCATTGCTTTGGATGGTTGATCCCAGGTATTTAAACTCATCCACCTTCACCACCTCTACTCCTTGCATCTTCACCGTTCCACCTGCCTCCCTCTCATTCACACAGATGTACTCTGTATTGCTTCTGCTGACTTTCATTCCTCTTCTCTCCAGTGCATACCTCCACCTCTCCAGGCTCTCTTCCACCTCCGCCCCACTCTCACTACAGAGCACAGTGT
>VUQH01090623.1:6054-28862 GCA_015106775.1 Etroplus canarensis
AGAGATGTTCAATCGGATTCAAGTCTGGGCTCTGCCTGGGCCACTCAAAGACATTCACAGAGTTGGCCTGAAGCCACTCTTTTGATATCTTGGCTGTATGCTTAGGGTCACTGTCATGCTGAAGGATGAACCGTCGCCCCAGTCTGAGGTCAAGAGTGCTCTGGAGCAGGTTTTCATCCAGGATGTCTCTGTACATTGCTGCATTCATCTTTCCCTCTATCCTGACTAGTCTCCCAGTTCTAGTCCCTCTATCCTGACTAGTCCCGAAAACATGATGCTACCACCATCATGCTTCACTGTAGGGATGGTATTGGCCAGGTGATGAGCGGTGCCTGGTTTCCTCTAAGTATGATGCCTGGCATTCACACCAAAGAGTTCAATCTTTGTCTCATCAGACCAGAGAATTTTGTTTCTCATGGTCCGAGAGTCCTTCAGGTGTCTTTTGGCCAACTCCAGGCAGACTGCCATATGCCTTTTACTAAGGAGCAGCTTCCATCCGGCCACTGCAGAGATGGTTGTCCTTCTGGAAGGTTCTTCTCTCTCCACAGAGGAATGCTGGGGCTCTGACAGAGTGACCATCGGGTCCTTGGCCACCTCCCTGACCAAGGCCCTTCTCCCCCGCTCATTTTAGATGGCTGGCCAGCTCTAGGAAGAGTTCTGGTGGTTTCAAACTTCTTCCATTTATGGATGATGGAGGCCACTGTGCTCACTGAGACCTTCAAAGCAGCAGGATTTTTTCTGTACCCTTCCCCAGATTTGTGCCTCAAGACAATCCTTTCTCAAAGGTCTACAGACAATTCCTTTGACTTCCTGCTTGGTTTGTGCTCTGACATGCACTGTCAGCTGTGGGACCTTATATAGACAGGTGTGTGCCTTTCCAAATCATGTCCAGTCAACTGAATTCACCACAGGTGGATTCCATTTAAGCTGTAGAAACATCTCAAGGATAATGAGTGGAAACAGGGTGCACCTGAGCTCAATTTTGAGCTTCATGGTTAAGTCTGTGAATACTTAAGTATGTGTGATTTCTTGATTTTTCATTTTTAATACATTTGCAAACATTTCAAAAAAAACTTTTTTCACACTGTCATTATGGGGTGTTGTGTGTTGAATTTTGAGGGAAAGAATACATTTACTCCATTTTAGAATAAGGCTGTAACACAACAAAATGTGGAAAAAAATGAAGCGCTGTGAATACTTTCCGGATGTACTGTGTTAGGTAATACCCCATGAGCAAGCACTTGGTGACAGTGGGAAGTAAGAACTCCCTTTTAAGAGGAAGAAACCTCCAGCAGAACCAGGTTCAGGGAGGGGCAGCCATCTGCCTCAGCTGGTTGGGGAGTGAGAGAAAAGAGAGAGAAAAAGGAGAGAATAAAGAGACAAGGACAACACACAAACTATAGGAGACAGAAGATAAAACTTAATGACATTAAATAGTGGCATATGGGGAGTAGAAGAAAAGGTGGGCAGATTCATGTCACTCTTAATCCAGGATTGATGGTACTCTGTTTGTATCCATTTGCCGCTCAGACTGAAGGATTATAGGTATGCTACCTATACAAACGTGTATGTGTGCAGTACTTCAAAAAACCAATAGTGTACCTGACGGAGATGACACTATGCGTAAGTTGATGCAGGTTGGTCTGAACAGTTGGTCTGAACAGAAAAGGCAACAGCAGAGTGCACAACATTGAAGGAGAAGTGTGGAAAAAACAACAGAGAAAAACAAAACAGCATGAAAAGCATAGACAGTGAATGTAGTGTACTCCTTTCACTGTTTTTAACTCTTCATTTCACTTTAGCTCTTTTTATGTTACAACTTCAGTAGCTTTGGCCAGCTAAAAGGAAGAATAACAGCACAAGCAAGAGTAGTCCACAGACTGGTTATTCCACATATTTTGGAAATTGCCCCCTAGTGACAGTTAACAGTCACAACATGTAGAAAATCGTCTGCAAAGCTATGCATAGGCTTTCAATAGGACCAATGCACAACCATGCCAGCCCCTTTTCTGCACCCAAAAGCTCAGTGTAACAAGTATAAAACACAGGCAAGTTAAAAGATTTAGATGACACAGATTGGCCTTGGACTGCATTTTGAAGCTCTAATGTTAGCCTTTTGACTAGCACCATGTTTGTTTCTTTGTTTGTTTGGTTGTTCGTTTGTTTTAACCAAAAGTTACATTAAATCCATGAAAGGATAGAATTGTAATTTATTAGTTAACACTAGCTAGCTTGGTTAGTGCACTCAATAAATATACATAGCAGTTAAAACAATAAAACAAGAATACTAATACTAATGATAAATAAAAAAGATTTTTTTAATCAACAAAACAAAACAGAAAACTAATAAAACACTAGAAATTATCTGGGATGGTCTGTATCACACAGAAAACCATAATATTAATCAGATAATCCATTAAATCCATTAAAATCCATTAAAATTGATCTAAAAGACACCATTAGCACTCATACATAATGAAGAGATCCAGTTTAATGACTTGAAGTAGTGAATGGGTCCTACCAAATGCTGATCAGCTACAGCTGCCTCTTTCAGGATACCTGTCAATCAATGAGGCCTCACCCGTAATGCAGTTATCTAGGTGGATGAGTTATGAAGAAATTTACTCACCTCAGTATTATTATAAGGCAGAAATTATCCATAGATGCTAAAAGGGTTTTTGTATCAGGGTGTAAATAAGCATTTTAGTGTTATTAATTTGGACATTTTAAATATGGGAATCTGTGGGGATTGACTCCCTTTTGGAGCAAACCTCAAGTGGCACCTAGGTGAACTGTAGTTTTTGCCACTGCAGGGTTGGCTTCATTTCACAGCACTGGAGGTTGCCTTGGTATAAAGGCACGCACTATGCTAACACAGCTAAGTGTAAACATCAAACACACTGATTAACAGCTTTTAACCCTAACAGCTTTATTAATTGACAAGGGCATCTAAGCACAGTTTTTTTTTAATTTTTTACATTTCCTTGAATCTTTCTTTGATTCAGGAACCACACAGTTGTGAACTCCAAGGTCATAGCTGTGACTGTGAGACCCGAGCCCAAGGCAACTGAGTCCCACCTGGAAATTGAACTGGCTCACCTAGCAAATGTGAGTGCTACATTTTGTCATCTTAAAATTTTCATACACAGCTTCTCAGTAAACACTGTATATTGTTTGGATCTGTAGTTTTTGACCTTCATGCTCCTTTGTTAACACTATATAAAGAGTTTTTGTTTGCGGGCTGAATGTTCTACAAAGACCACAGCACATATCATCTCCCATTAGCTGACACACAATGGTGGTTAATTGGCTCGATAATTAATTTGCAAGCACCCAGTGTCAGGAGAGAGCACTATGTTCAGATAATTACAAGGACAATCCCTTTTTATGATCCAGCCCTTTTTATTCATCTTGGAGATAAAGTGCATGTAAGTCTGAGCATGTCAGCAAGTTTGTGAGTGTGTATCTGTGATAGTGTAGGCCATAGTCCACTTTTTTCTTTTTTTGTGGTCCATGAAACACCTTTTCAAAAGAGCTACACAGAAGGAAAATATGCTCTTGATTTATAGGGATGATGGTGGTGGTGATGAAAGTAATGATGAGTTATTATAAATTACCAAACATTTTGTCCTTTTCCTGCCTTCCAGGGAACAATGAACCCCTACTGTGCACTGTGGGACAGCACCATAATGTAAGTGGGCATGGACTTAACTTAGTTTTTTTGTTTTAGGAATTCTTTTTTTTATAATTTCAATTCAAGCTGAGAGTATATTTTTTAGGATAACCCACTGGTTATATTAATTTCTTTGACACTGAAATGCTTCTATGGGAAACCCAATGCAACACTACTAGAGCTACAACAAAACCCTGCATTAAACCTCATTCAGACTGGACAGCAAATAAGGTAATCCAGTGGTAAAGCATATGACGGTAATGCTTGGCTGTGAAAATGACACTTGATTTAAGCCTAGACTCATTCTCCTTTTTAAGTCTTTTAATGACTTTGAGTTAGTGCTTGCAAGGTCCTTTGGTTGCAGAGTTAAACATGAGTCACACGATAGTCCCTGTCAAAGTGATACAGACATTTATATGTATACTATACAGCCTAGTTTCAGTGTATACAAAATTACATTAAAAACAATTACTATCATTTATAGGCTTTAGCAGACGTCTTAAAGATCCTAATTTCACAAGTGCCAATAAGGTAACTTAAAGAGATTCAGAGTGATAGCATGATAGCTCCTGTTCAAGGTGCAGGAGCACAAATACTGCAGAATTATGTAATATATCAAGAGGGAAACGCCCACAAATTATGAAAACAAAAAACGTAACTGCATTAGCAAAAAGAAAAACGACAGCTCATATTACAGGGCAGATATATGATACCTGATTAAATTAGTATTCTTTTTGCCTGAGTTTGATGTTGTGTTGCTTTTTGAGGTGATTTTTGTCACCATATCCGTAACCATTTCCACTCAAAAGTTGACTTATTCAGCTATTTTGCAGTAAGACTCATTCACATTTTTAAATGAGAGGCAACTATGTGTTAAATACCTTCAAAAAGAATTCAAGACTGATTGTCACTGATGTAGCATTAAGGGGAAGAGCAAGCCACCTCAGGCAGGCTGCCTCAGGGCTGGAAAGCAAAGGAGCATCACATCTTAGGTGGGGGCCAAGGCAGAAGAGGTCAGATGGACAGCCTGAGGGTTGGAAATCTGCTGAGCAGAAGAGTTCAGGGGGGGCAGGTGCTAGACTGGAGAGGGAGATGCTGGTTGTAAGAGTTGCCCACTTGGCAAGGTCTCATTTTAAAAAGAGATTTTTTTTTTATTCTGAATGAGACTCAGTGAGACTTTTACCTGGCTGAATAAAGGATTATATATACAATATAGTTGCCAGGGAACTGAAGCTACAAGTTATTATGAAGCTTACAAACAGGAGTAGATGTCCAGGAGAAAATTCTAGAAGCCAAGGAGAATGGATTATTCACTGATCAGGCATACCATTATCACCACCTGCCTAATATCATATTGGTCCCCCTTTTTGCTGCCCTACGGTGCATCAGTGAGCCTTGGCTGCCCATGACCCTGTCACCAATTCACCACTGTTCCTTCCTTGGGCTATTTTTGATAGATACTGACCACTACAGAACAGAAACACCCCACAAGAGCTGCAGTTTTGGAGATGCTCTGAACCAGTTTTCTATCCATCACAATTTGGCCCTTGTTAAACTCACTAAAATCTTTATGCTTGCCCTTTTTTCCTGCTTCTAACACATCAACTTGAGGAAAAACTATTCACCTGTTGCCTAATATATCCTTTCTACTAACAGGTGCCATGATGAACAGATACTCAGTGCTATTCACTTCACCTGTCAGTAGTCATAATGTTATGCCTGATCAGTGTAGGTTCTGGACAGAAATGTTCGTGAAATGTGCTTTTAGAGGTTGGCTACCTTCCGGTCAACTTCTGTGATGGATTGCTGGATATTTAGAAGACTTTAGAACAAAGCAGGCCCTTGACTGGATTGCTGATAGAGGTAGGACTGTCAGACGGTGGCTGGAAACTAGAAATATCATCATTTAGGGCCAGACAGGTGGATGGACAAGGACAAGAGCATGTGTGGTGTCATGAGGACAGACAGACAGCTGAAGAACAAGACAGTAGCTAGTGACTGGGGTATAAGACTGAAGGTTGAAGTACAGGAGCTATAGTGAAATGACCTTATGATCCAAAGTGGGGTAAAGTGTATAAAATGGTTACAATGCAGGGCAGGTAGACAATTAGGATTTAAAGACATCTGCAGTGGTGACCAATCAAAGATGGGTGAATTATACAGTAAAAGGCCTTAAGACCTGGAGCAGCTGAGGTTTATGCCCAGTAGGTGTGGCACAAGACAGATATACCATTGAACACCTGAGGGATCGACATCTCACTGGGTGTTGTCAGGGGCAGCTGATGGATGGTTTTTGGTGTGTGTATACTGAGGCACCAACTGAACAGCTTAGGTGGCTACGTGAGTAATTACTTGATGGATATTTCCAGTGCTGGTCATCAGACCAAAATGGCAAGACAGGATCCAAAGAAAGATGGCTCCTAGAGATATGAAGCTGTTAGCTAAGATACCCATGCAGCAGGGAATCACAGGAACCAGTGTCTGCAAAGGAAATCATACAGAGGGTACATGCCAGCATTTAAAAAAAAAAAGATGCAAAGGAAAACATTTGGTGTGCTGCAATAATTTTGTGATGAAACCTCTCAACCTATGGTTTGTCTACATGTGGTGTAAGCATAAACAAAACTTTCTGTCCTTCTGTTGAATTTCTGCCATGCAACCAATGTTTGCATCATCCACATGGTTGATACATTAGTCTTTTAGACCCCAAAAAAGACCAGAATTATTATAACAAACTAACTACTTGCTCTTCCCACCAGTTTCACTTTATTTATGTAAAACCTAATAGCAACTGTGGATGAACACAGCTTAGTAAAAAGCATATTTGAGCTTGTTACTTTTACTTTGAAATAACATCTGAATTGTGCATGGTCTGTCCTCTATCACAGTGTTTGAGGGCAGCTAGTCTATTTTTGAATAGCAATGGTACAACTGGGACAACTCAGCTATATTCTCTTTCTCTGACTTTCAAAAAACAAGTGTTAAATATTATCTTTTCTTTCTAAATTACATTGAATAATTGTAATCAGAGCACCACTGAATACCTCCATGGTATGATAATCATTTTCATTTCAAACATTTGGCTTCTTCTATTATCCAATAGCAGCCACTCTCAGGACTCATTCAGGGGGTAATGCACCATCTGTCAGCCATGTTGGTTCAAACAATATGAGAGCGCTCACTTTGACAATTAACAGAGAGAAAATGTTCTTCACAAGTGGAGAACTGTGGTTCAGATGCAGTTCATGTGAATACTGAGCAGGACACAGCATAAAATAAACTAGACAATGCACATATTTAAAAATGGTATTTTTTATGTTGCTAAAATCCTTCAGAAATTTCTTTAATCTGCTTTTCATAAGTGACGCTTTGTTCTAGATAAGCATTAAAATGGTGAAATCTTTAAAGTGATTAAAACTCTCTTCAGAGCCAATATTAATGTAGTAATCACTCTTTGGACAGTAAACACCCAATTTTTTAAGCATTTATTATGCAGGCTTACAGGTGAATCTGCAGCAGTTGGCTAGCTTAGTGGTTTCCTTAAAGTAAAAGAGAAAAAAATAGAAAAATATAAACAAACACAACACTTGTTCTAAAATATCCAATATCTCTTATAAATTTACTTTCAGTCTCCACTGCACTGAGTGTAAACACATCAAACGCATACCCTTTTATTACTTTTTCAAATGTCAATATTTTTTGCTTTCAAACGTGCTTGAAATTACCAGTATCCCACCACTGTGCCAAGGGACAAATATGAAATTCCACTCAGTGACTTTAGATCAGTTTAATTCTCTGCTGTGTTTAAAATAAATATTTAGGGGTAATAATGTACCAATCTAGTCACTTCTCATTGTTACTAGTTTTCAAAAATAACATTTTAACTAGATATATATTATACTATCTTGTAAATGTTTTGCCATTGTGGGTCTACCATGGGATTCTTTTTCAGCCTATGTAAGTTTTGTTTTGAGCTTGTCTTTCTTAATATGGTTAGGATATAAAGATATTTTATTCTAATTACTTGGAAACATTAATGTTCTTCTTCCTTACTGTCTCTAAACTTGCAAAAAACCAAGAAAATTACAGAAGGGCATTACAAGCTAGTCTGAGCCTTTTGGCACCCCCTTGCAATTAACTGCTTTTAAAATCCTTGCAATGCTTGTAATGCAGCGCATGGAAAGCCATGTGAATGTCTCTCTGACATTTTAATCAGACATGCTTCAGCACCCCTTCTCAGATTATCAAACACAGTCTTATAGAGGCTAAACATCAAACAGCTGAGGACACTTACAGATCCTTAAATAAGGATTTCCAAGTCATCATCTTGCCCCTTCATTAAAACATCTTTAAAACATACATCTCATTGCCTTTTATTTGACCTTGTTTAAGATTTTTTTCATTTTTTAATCTGCTTACCCTCCAAAACACACGTAAGTAACATTTTAAATTATTGTTAAACTTCATCTGTTAGTTTAGATTTATTGTCTATAAGAGTGAAGTAAAGCTTGCTGAATATGTAAAGGTATACAATTTGCCATAACCTCAGTGGGAAACTCAGAACAGTTGCTTCACATTTCTAATCAAGCCAACTGAAAGATTAAGTCTTTTTCCTACCATACAAAAGCTTATATTACATAATAACAAAATAAACTTTAGAATAAAATGTACAAGAAACTTTGTTATAACTTGCAACTGCACAATTTTAAATAGTAAAATATTTTCCAAAGGGTTGTATACTTTTTTAAAATCTGCTGAGTACAAGGGACAGCACGTTCAAATCTCTGCTTTAGCTCTTACTAAAGAATGATTTCATTACTTGTTTCTGGCATTTTCAGCTTAAAGCAGCTGTCACGGCTTCAAGCTCTATAAACAACTGGAGAACCTACATTTGGGCCAAAAAGGCCACATCCTACACTTTTTCCTGCTCCAAACCCTAAGAATTAAGAGAAATTGCTACATCAGCGAATAATAGGCCAGTGCCATGGCTTCAGTTTGGTTCATTTGTATTCTGGCTTGCTTTACAAATTCAAATAAACAATGCTTTCCACTTGGACATAAAACCTCTATTGGCTGAGTGCTTAAGAAAAATATAAATTAGTTATAACAAAAAAGAAGATTTAATATCAATAAGTTTGTCTCTATGACTCCGTGGCAGTCATTTGCTCCATAAGTTGGGTTCAAGTTAGGACCGAGCTTATGCAATCACACCCACCTGGTTTTGAATATAATAATACATCTGTGACATGTCAGGGGGATTCATAAAGTAAACAGTGACATTAAACATAAATGCTGTTAGGTGAGAATTATAATGTAATAATAAACTGTAAAAGCATTGCCTTATTTAACTACAGTTGTGTCTTGATTCATGAAGTAAAAATAAGAATAATACTATATCTGATTATTTGGGTTAACTTAATTTGTTTTGTAAGCAGTGAACCCTACCTGCAACTGATGCTTTCAGTTAGAACTCGAAATCATATCACATACCTTGTCTTTCAGTTAACATTGTATATGATTTTAGGTTTTAGTGTGAAAGAACTCTCTATTGAGTTCCCCTATTTGAAGTCAATTTTTTTGACATTTTCATATCTGAGATCAGCTGTTGTTGAGCTTTCTTTTGCCCCATGCACAACGAGACCCCTCCACAGACTCACACTTCATCAGATTTCACCTCAGGGACCCATTTGGGGAGATTTATGTTGATTTTGGAGCTGCTTTTGAGTGAAAATCATTGACAATGCAGATGAATATAATGGTGAAAGCATCTTTATAATGAAATCAAAAGAATGGCAGCAGGCAGAAGAAATAACAATGTGGGTGATGTGTACAACAGGTTGTGAGTTGGGGTAATTCACATGTACATGCATGTGAGGGTGAGGTGGGGCATGAAACAAATGCAGCAGCACCTGATTGTTGTGATGATTCACTGATACTTTATGCATTGAACAGTGTTATCTAAGGTCATTTTTGTTTGCCTTAGATGTGTATTTACATATAGTTTTTATTCTAAGCATTGTGGATGAATCCATCTGTGACAGAATAAAATTAATGTATTTTCAGTCAATGACATTTAGCTTACAGTTTACAACACAAATTCATCAATCACATAAATTTAATTACCTCTTTTAATATTATGCCATATATTAGGCAATAAATACAGTGCAGTGCAGACAGTAGTGGATTCACTATAGGTCAACTAAACGAAGGTAGCATAAGTTCAGGCAGGTCATTAAGTCAAGCTCGGCCGGAAACCCTGGTAGATCAGCTGATAACTGCTGATCTCTATGCCATACAACATCAGACGTCAAATGAAACCCTTTTAGGCATCCAGTTATCAAATATCACAGCTTAATAGTTGCTGCAACTGCAAGCCACTTTGCATCCCACCTCCACCCCAGCTCCTCCTTTTTGTGCTGTATCTTAATCAGTTTTCTGTGTGTTGTCGCTGATGCCTGCTATGTTTTGTATTGAGGTCTTGCTGCTGCTCCCAGCAGAACCCATCCATCTGCCCACTTTCGCAGCCACTTGTCCAATTCAGGGCCACGGCAGGTCTGGAGCCAATTCCAGCTGTCATAGGGTGAGAGCTGGGGTACACACTGGATCGGGCGCCAATCCCAACAGAGCCATACTGCCAAATATATGTTACTGCAGTGACTATACCACTCTTGATGAACCATAGTGATAATGGGCATTATGGACCCTGGTCTATTTATGGAACAGATACATGACATTTTTAATTTGTTTGCACCTGAAGGGTTACTCACATCCTGACTAATAAATACAAACTTCAGGTCATCTTGCATGTCCACCTCATTTCGAGAGGTTTTGTCCCACTCAGAGACTAATAGGGATTAATAACATTTCACTGCTACATAAAAATATGCACTCATTTTTCTTTTCTCCTCATTCAGTTAACACACACAATGTGGCCCGCAGGCTGATATGAATTGCCCATCAACAAGAGATCCAAGATGGATGGAATAATTTCCCAGCATTGCCCCCAACCTCCTCTGCTTGTCATTATGTCAGTCTTTCAGGACTTTATAAAATTCCCTTAAGTGCATAGCCTGAGGCAGTTTTTAAGCTCCCATCCCAGCGTCTGGCTAATCTAATGTGGGCATGCAAGGAATTTAAAGGTTTTTATGCATACCTATGGAAACGCGTGGTGAGCAGTGCTTATATGCGGTTTGACATGTAAACATGCGTAGCTTTGGTAATGTAACATCATGAACCACAATGTTCCTCTAAATAATTATAAGCATACAGTTTTACTTTTTGATTCATACAGTCAATATAATGCTTGAACAATCAGAATATGGTATATATTTAGTGATAGGATGGGTGGAGGGATTAAGTCTGTCAAAGATAAGCAGTGAACATAAATGTAACTGGAATTTTGCTCTCTTTCAGCAAGACTCCAAGGTTTAAATACTGTATGTCTTAAAACTTTGTCAACTTTTTATGTCACTCTTTCTGTCACTTCTCTTGTATTTTGACACCTAACTGTGTAAAAATTGGAGCACGATCAAGTTCTGTCAGAATTTTTAAGTCTTATACGTTTTGATATAAAGCTGTCAGTAGATCACTGCATAGATATAAAGTGGTCAGCAATTGGTACGTGATGAATGTCATGTCATCAGTCTCACTGTGGTCAACACTAGGGATATTTTTTTATTTGAGGGCCACTGAGCCCCAATAAGGTCAGACAACACATCAAATGTGGCGTACATAAATCCCCAGCCAGGGATTGTTCTCCTGTCAGCTTTTCCCCTTGGCACAGAGGATAGCAAGTCAAAAGTTAGAAACAGATCATGCCAAGGAATGAGTTCTCACCAGGGGAGAGATGGATTCATTCCCAAAGTTACAGTGCATCATATATTGTGTCAGTCTGTCACATCACAAGAAAGCCTGCATTGAAAAATATTCTTGCTTTTGAATGTGACAATCACTTTTGAGTCTGCAGTAGCACCCTGCTCACTACATTATGACCCATGTCTCTGTCCTACAGGAATTACCTAAAGCAGTGAAAAGTCTGTGCTACTGTTGAAGGATATGTGCACAGCAGTTTTGCCACATTAAAATATATAAAATACATACTTTTCTATCATACACTTTGTAACTGTGTCAAGATTTAGATTTACCATTTTGAAGAGCTTACTACTATGCAACTTCTCACTGGGTTCATGCAAATGTAAATATTTATGCTGGCTTGAAACTGGAAACTCTCAGGGGAGTCAGACACCTGTACTGCTAAGAGGCTGGAAAATCCAACATGTAACTTCAGTATTTAACTACTACTACCACCAGCAGTGCTGTATCATATAAGATTAGTTATTGTTCCGAGTTCTTTCGGATATAACTTCTATTCTAGGGCTTAACCAGGGTTCTTATTTCATCCTTAGGTGCATAATTTTTTGGTTACTTTGGTGATGGCTTTATGAATTTTCTATGAATCACACATTCATTTTGTTCCTATTTCAAAGAAATTGCTTCAACTGTACTGTGTATTGCAATGGTTTCAGCATGGCCATCATTACCAGAGGCTCTATTACTCACTCTAGTGTTACACTTACAAGGATCTGTTTAAGAAGCAAATTGAGAGATCCTTAAAATTGCAATTCAGCATAATGTTACATCCCTTATGTTCTGAGAGACCTTGAGAGGGGTTTGTGGACCCTGCTGCCTCATCTGTGGAATACTTTATGAGCTTTAAATGTTAACTTTAAAGTGACTCCATATTAAAGAGCATTTAAAAACAACTGTTGCTTACTGCTTATAGTTTGCACAATAAAACTGTGGTTCAAAGGAATAATAAAATGTACTTTTCACTAATGAAGCCCTTTCATTTAAGAATTTTTTATGCTGATTTTATGAGTGTGTCATTCTACAGAATAAGAGCTGGTCACTGGCTAAAAGCACATATCATTTGGTTGCACAGAGTGGTCAAACCCCAGTTAAGATGAAACGCAAAGAGAGTGGGATATTCATTTAACGTTTCATAGCTGTGCACAGACAGCCCACAGTGTTAGTTGGCCTGGTTGGAAATTTGCGACTAGCTCCACGGTCTCTTCCAGGAATAATAAATATTGCTGCCACATTGATCAAATGACAAAGCAGGATTGCCTTGCACAGCAGGCACTCCTGCTTACACAAATCAGCAGTCAGTGTGTCCTATATTGCCTTAAATCTCTGGTTGCCATCTTTTTTGTCTGTGTAATAAAATGAGTAGTGTGCTGAGGGGTGAAAAGAGAGTCGAGTGTCTTGGAGGACAACAGGTGTTTGCTTGTGACACCAAGAAGCTTAATATCAGGTTGGGTGCCGCAGCAACGACTGTCCTCTGAATACAGTCATGTTCAGTGATATTTAATCAGCAAGGATGGCATTTCTGAAGGCAGAAAATGAGTCGGGGGTGAATGACAAATGGAAGAGAGACGCTCCTTTCATTTCACCTACTAGTGGTGTGAAGTGGGGACTGGCTGCAACCATTTGCGCTGCCTCCGCGGGGTGGTATTAGTTCTGCAGTGTTTTTTTGTAGAGCGCTTCTCTCCGAGGAGCGAGAACTTTCGTGTAAAATGACTTTCAGGAATAACCCAAAAGCATCTTTTATTCCCGTCATATCATTAGACTTTAAGCCGAATAAGCATATCCTGCGACAACGTGCGTTTATTTTTTCATTGTATCAGCCTCCCCCTCTCACACCAGCAGCGAGGAACAGAGTATCAATCTGATGCTGTCCACCGTTTCCAGGGTGAAAATCCCCCTAAGGAAGCATTCAAAAGCTGCTAATTAAAACAGTTGAGGGGGGAAAATCAACCGAAAGGGGGAAAAAGAAAGGATACTGAAAGGGAAAACGGGAATACAGTCGTTTGGAAAAAGAAATCTAGAAGGATATAAATTACGCAGAAAGACATACAGGTAAATATGAAGGCTTTTATCGCACGTATTAAGAGGAAATAACGATGTTTTCTGTATCATTCGACTAGCTGGTATTTATCTGCGTATAGCGAATCAATCAGCACCGGTCTGCTTGGACAGCTCCGTGCGTCCTCCCCCTCCTCCGTCTCTGCCTCTCTATCTGCTCCAGCTGAAATGCTGCTTGTAGCCACACCAGAGCCGTGTCGATTTGTCTGTTCGTTTTTTTTATGAAACAGTCTGTGCGGCTCTACAGCTCCCGATTCATATTAGTAATTAAATAAAACGCCGAAGCGATGTCGAGAAGTCCCGTGAAGTCGTGTCACCGCTGGAATTAAACCTCTAATTGCCTCTGCCTCCTCCTTGCAGGAACGATTCTTGGGGAGCCTGGTCCACAAAAGGATGTAAAACGGTGCTTACAGATGCATCCCATACAAAATGCTTATGTGATCGTGTATCTACCTTCGCCATTTTGGCTCAGCAACCAAGAGAAATAGTAAGTAGGCTATTGATTTGTTATTCGATGTGGGTTTCATAGGCTAATGTAAAGGAGAAAGGCTCCCTGTGTGTGTGTGTGTGTGTGTGTGCTGGTGAGAATGAAAATTGAATCTTTGTGTGTGCTAATCCGGTTAAATAGAAATTCAGCGGTGAAGGGAGATTGTGGGGGATATTTTCTACTTTGTGCATAGATTTAGATAATTGTGTGAGGGCATGCACAGGGGAGGGTGTGTGCCTGCTGATTCTTGTCTTTAAGTGTCTCCTCATCAGTCACATTTTCCAAGGTATAAATATAAAGTTTACCATTTTAAGTTGTTTCATTTACAGGTCTGTTAAAAAGCTGACACATTTTGTAGGTAATATTTTCTTAAGATTATGTTTTGAACTTGTATTGAAATTAGAGTAGTGTAAAGAACGCATGATCCTGTAATTTCTTGAAAAGATAAAGTAATTAACTCTGAGAACATGCAGTACTTACAGGCTGGCCTCTGTGGTAGCACACAGTTAAATCAGAAAGTAATCTTACATTCTTCCTTATCAGGCCTAAACTATACAGTATAGTTTTGCTATAAACATGTTTATTTTTTTCTAGGTTTGATTCACTAATTGTGTTTGTAATATGTGAAACCACATTAGTGCATGTCTAAAGGGACCCTCAGGGTCTGGCCTGTGATTGGCCAGCTGCCGTGGCTTCAAATGTGACTGGAAAAACACAGAATACCAAAACACTGTTTTACACACCTACTTATAGTTGCTTGAGCCTTTATTGTTTTGCAGCTACAATATATAGAAAGTTTGGGGCATGTTTCAAAACAACCTTCAAGCCCACACATGCAACTGAAACCTCAGAGTAAATTAAGGGACTGTAGACTAATCAGATTGGTGGTGGTGGTGGTGGTGGTGGTTTTGATTGGGTTCCTCTCTAGGCACTAATAAAGATTTACTGTCCTGCATGAACCACATCCAACCTCCCACTGACTAGTTTGTCTTGCTCTGTCTTCCCTACAGACCATGGAGTACTCAGGGGTCCCATCTGTGACATTGATAGTTGGCTGTGGTTTGTCTTGCCTCGCCTTGATCACCCTGGCAGTGATCTACGCAGTACTGTGGAGGTAATTGCAACACTTTCAGCCTATGCATTTCAGCCACATGATGTTAAAGAATAGCCAGCTGCTATGTTTATGCATTTATGCGATCTTTACTGTTGCAGTGTTTCATAGTCTGGCAAAAGTACAGACTTTCTAACTGAATGTTTGACTTCTTTTGTTATTCTTTTTTCTTTATTTCTTAGATATATCCGCTCTGAAAGATCCATCATCCTGCTCAACTTCTGCTTATCTATTATCTGTTCAAACATATTGATCCTTGTTGGACAAACACAGACCCACAATGTGGTAAGTGTCATTTAAGGATTTATTGGGCACAGATTACTAATCTGTGGGGGTGCAGGAGTTGTCGGAAATGACACTTCATACTTACCTTGTTCAGGTCTACCACACCTCAGTATTCTTGATTTTCACATTGGCCATTATCATGTTAATGAAGTCTTGAGGACTTAGAGATAAGGTACAAAAGCGCGATCATATTCACATGTTCCCAGTCTGTTAGAGAAGTGTTAGTTCAAATTTATTCTTCTTTAGGGTAGAGTTTTGATTCAGTAATTAGTCTAATTCTTTACCTGCTAAATCTGAGCTACAAAATAGCACCTTTAGAAATCCAGATTTTTGTAAACAATACATTAAAAATAATCTAGCTGTTAGCATGGTCTTGCAGAAACATTGTATATTCAATGGAAAAACTGAGTCTAATGCCTCTTTAAGTTGCAGAGCTATTCTGCATTGGCTCAGAACCACACATACTGGTGTTAATATTGTCATCTAGTAAACTTGAGACAACCACAACCTGTCGACACTGAAACAATGATGATATTCAGATACAATTAAAAGTGCAAGGCAATAAAAAGAGGAGAAAAGTACTGTTAGATTCCTATGAGATAAAATGCTGAAGCTTGCTTTACTGTTGTGGTGGAAGCAGTATATTCATTAAAAAATCAGAATAGTTTGGCAGTCCATAGCATAAGGTCAGAAAGGCAGACATTTTGCACACCAGCACACATGATGCATGGGTCAAACTTTGACAATTGAAATTAACTCTCCTGTTTAGATTGAATGCGCGCTTACTGTAGCATTATTGAAATTGACTGTAAAGCATCACAGAGAGATATCAAACCACTTTTGTTCATATGTCAAGGAGAGCTAAATTTCTAATCAAGGTGCCACAAATTTTAAATACTGTACAGCTGTTATTACTAAAGAAATGCTTCCAGTAAAATGCATCATTTACTCTTTCCAACTTTGTAACTGCCCAGTGAGCAAGTGGTTAATGTAAAAGATTGTTTGGCAAAAGGTAGTTAGGATTTACAAGCTGCCCACACAGATGCCCTTCTCACTCATTTGGCAGCACTACAGAGTGACACATTGTCCGATTACAGGCATTTTATTGTGTAACCATTTTCTCAGTGTATTGTTACCTTTTTCAAGAGGCACACGGCTTTTTGTCCCTCATCTCATTATCTCTCACTATTTCTCCTATTCTCTTCAGTTTATTTTTTCAGCTCATTAACAAGCCATATTTGGACATTCTCACATTGCAGCAGTCATAGATAGTCATAGCCATAGCAGTTTGTGTAAATCAGAGCCAAAAATATTTTAAAATGTTCTCAAAAAATTATGTTGGGGTGGGGAGGGTCATTCCATCATTTAAAGTGTAGTACTGGTGCTGTGCAACATGGGTACTTGCCCTGTATTTGGAGGTATGACTTACTACTCCTACTACTTGGTACTTTGGAAGCAAGCAGATTAAAAAGAAATCACTCATAATTTTGCTGAGTTAATTGAAAATGGAAACATGGATAAAAAATAAGTAAAATAAAATCTGTAGGTTTAAATATAGACAAAATGTTCTTGCTGTAACCATTCACCAGAATTTGAATTGGTTTATTATATGAAGTTTATTTAAGTATCACAAAATAGTAAAAACAGCATCTGTACATGAGTTCATGTGTTTCCTTGCTGGCCCTTACGTTTCTGGCACACTGTAGTAGCCAACACTCTGAATCCACAATGCTTTAGGGCATTTTTAAAGCTGAACTGATTTGAAGCCTTGTCAGATTTAATCAGGGCTTCAGCCATCTCCTGTCTCGATTATGAGGACCACCACTTAACATGGAATATTCACTCGGCATGCTTCTAATAGGATGTCTGTCTATGCAATCTGCAAAGAGATTAGGTGTTTTTTTCAGAAAATCCACTGACATACTGAGGATGTAATTTAAGCATCTGTTAGACTGACTCAATAAGCTACCTTGACAGCATCACAGGGATCAAAATAAGCAATACTGACAGATATGTTTGTAATGGGCCAGCATTGTTATTAGTACTAAACTTTGAAGTTGCATGAATCAAAATTTTTATATTAATATTTTTATATTAATAATGGATCAAGTTTGCGTAGTAATGAACCCACAAAATTGTCACCTCACCCTAAAATTCCCACCAGTTCTATTGAAATTTTTTAGCAGTTTTTAGCTTATTGTTTGTTCTGCAACTTTACTGCTACTGGTTCACTCTTTATAAACAGTTTTCTGTCTTAGCAGGCAGCTGTTTTATGTAAAGCAAAGTTGAAAGATCCAAAGCAAAATCAGTTGATACTCTCAACCTGGCCAGTACCATGTGACTGTCACAAAAAAGCAAATAACTGGTAAACTAAAAGGAGCTAAAATGAGTAAATACATTTGTCAGGTTACTATAAAAACAACCCGAATAAAAATCCACATTTAGGTGCTCTCTTGTATTTTCTCCAAGGTTTCACCCCAGCAGTTTAATCCGCATAGGTAATTTGGCAGAGGTTTTCTGCCGGATGGCCGTTCATGACCCGACCCTCTATGGTGTGAGGGGCTTGTGTCCTCAGCCCCCAGAATCAAACCAAGGGTCAAACAACCCAAATGACAGCTCCATATCATTTAGCCATTGGCAATTATATTTGACTTATCAGTTTTTGAATGTCAATATTACATTTATAGATTGCTTTCAAGCCAAGTGGCCAAAAACAAACAAACAGTTACTTTGGCCTGTACATAAACAACCAATTAAATTGTTGTTCTTTTTAATCTGGGCTTCATGAAAAAAACTAAAAAGCTGAAGTTAGATTTCATTGTTTTTACTTCTAAAGCAAAGACACAAAAAATTAAATTTATTTATTTATGATGCCCTATTTCTGTGGGCCTCAAGAACTAAAACTAGATTTAATTGGACACCTCAAAACCAAGCTAACCAAGTAGTATCATCAGCAATAGTAAAACATATTTATTCAAATACAGCTGTGCTGTGGATAAAACTTCCCAGACAATGCAATTATTAGTAGTGTCCCTTTGCTCTGAATTGAACACTCTGTTGTAGCAGTATTTCAGAAAGTGCTATTCTGTTTGATCAGACATACTGTAGAACCCAGTATTTGAGTGATAGGCCACCAAGAGGAGAAAACAGTCCCTGTGTGGGTTTAATTGCCATGCTGCCTGACACAGCCTCACTTGTTTTTCCTCCATCTCCTGTAAGAAGTGCATATAATTGGCTCCACTGTTTGTGGATTCAGAGTTGCTCATCATCTAATAGAAATCATCTTTTTGCTGTGGAGGTGTCCTCTGGGAGCAGGAAGTCAGTGAGTCACCTTTGCCTGTCTGTGCTTTTCCTTTGTCCTCACTTTCTGTTCATCCTGGTTTATAGAAAGAGAAACAATGAGACACAGAAGCTGTTGGCATTGCCAAGGAAGACACAATTAGAGAGTCTTGGAGATAGAGAGGATGTTTCTCTATAATGTTTATACTATGGAATACATAAGTTGGGTAGGGGTCAAGGTATCCAAAGTTTGCTCTTATAAGAAATGCTTTATACACTTTATCTTCATTATAAACCTTCTGATGTTACAAGTTGTCATTAATACATTGCTGGCAGTAACTCCTTTCGTAACATTACAGAGTTTATCACTTTGATCTGTGATAACATTGCAGATGCTTGCCGAGCTCGTTCAATATTTGCTTTTAGAGTTTTGTTTTTGATAAACTGCTTGTGCCTGTTCCCACTGTCACAGGCAAGTTGAAGGCATCTCAGCAGAGGCAGAATTCATTGTTAGTGGAGATTTTATTTATATATTGAACTGACATCATTATAAGGTCATAGAGGAGTGTGACAAATTTTGAGAGGCCACAGATTTTTATCCGAACTGTGATATCATCATGTGTCATCATACCTTTGCCTCATCCAAACACCATCAGAGTTGTCATTGGAAGTTTCAAGTGAATTGTATGGTCATCTAGACAGGCAACGAAGAGACATACTGAGATTTTTTGATTTTATTAATTATAGTGTGTTTTATCATACTGCTTACCAGCAGGGGCAACATATTTAGGCTTACTTATTGCTTACTTTGTTATGTGTTAGTCAACATATTCTTTGTTCCCGCTCATTGCTGCTTTATTGCTCACCTCAAAGTTGAGATTATTGTAGCTTGGTACATGCTCACATTGCTTCAGCAGTGGTTATTTTGCCTGCCATCTCTACAATTAGTATAGTTGCTGTTTACTACATTGCTGATAGCCTCTTTGTGTGTACAGCCCTTAAAGCAATGCTTACACTATAAACAACAAAGTAACAAAACCGCAAAGTGCAGTCATCAACATTGTTGTCATCTTGTGGCTCAAGCAGTAGTTTATGTTACCAATGAACTTGTGTGTGTCTGCGAACGTAGAAGCAAAAAATTGCTTGATACTTTACCATGTTAAGACCAGCTCAACTTTGTTTTGTCACCCATCACACAGCAACAAGTATCAGCCATCACTTTGTGGCTTTGCTTCAACAGCTTCCACTGAAAACAACTTTTAGCCAGTTGCTCCTGAGATGTAAGCATACCTATAGAATTAGGGACTGGAAATTACCGTGATGCCTCTCCCCATTAGTACAGATCCTCAGTCATTCCTGTTATTAGGCAACATCACATGATGCTGAATACAGATCATAAAAGGCACTATGTCATCATCAATGTTGTGATGTGACTGTGACCTCATCAGTGTAGTGACCGTGACCAAGAAATTCAAAGCTAATGACAGTCAGTAGTCTTTGCCTCGGATCTAAAGGCCATTTGGGGATACTGCCGTATATTCTCAGGCACTGATTTTATGTTCTCAGCACCTCACCATGAACAGCATTACTGAGAAATGTTACTTTATGCTTACCTATGACATGATTATGAACGAAGGGGATTGGGACTGGTGACATCATCTCTGAAGTCACAGGTGCTATGACATCTGTAGCAACAGAAAAAAAACTCTGGAAGGAGTCCACTTATCATCCAAATGACCTTATATTCAGTATAGCATTATTCAGGTCCTCAGCAGTATACATCAAGTGTGAAGCAGATAAGATGAACTCTTGATGGGATAGGCGAAGAACAGACAGATCTTCAGTGGTTCCTTGATTTAAACGTGAGTTATTGCAGCCTTATTTGGAGATAGTGGTCAAAACTGAAAATGAGTTTTAAGAAAGAGAATAATTAAGTCTTTTTCCACTTAGTACCAATGAAACATTTTAATATATGTTCATATGCACATCAAATGTCAGAAAAGATCAAAGGCTCACATATACCACATATTATACATGCATTAACTGCAATACACAATTGTGTTTAGGTACAGTACACTAAGCTTGATCTCCTTTTATTGAGATGTTTGAAAGCAGGATTTGGTTCATCCTCTCCTTCCAGTTCAAGGTTTAACTTTAATGTTATAGAGAGTAGAAACTTACTAAATCAACATGCAGCTCATTCTTACATATTTGGAAGCTACTGTATAAGAGGAGGAATCCTCTGATTATCTTCACAAGAATAACTGGATGTACTGTCTAGAGCCTTGGGAGTGTTATATATTGAGATAAAGTAGGCAGAAGTAGAATTGTTATCAAGATGAGTTCACTTCAGGTTCATGTGAGGTATATCCACAGAACAGGAAGTAGAAGTAGCCATTTTCTGACTGTAGTGGCAAAGTCAATACATTTTGTTCAGTGTTTTTCTGTGGTTCAACAACACTTTTCACCACTACCACCTTGTTGTTTGGAGTTTTTGACGTCCTCCACCCAAGCACCCACTGTGTAACGCACTAGGGCACTTGTTGCTTGATTCAAAACGAGGGTGCTTCAGTCAAAATAACAACCAGCCTCCTCCTCCTACAGTGATTCAGCACAGTTGGGAAGATAAAAGTAATGTTATATGGTCTGGTTCACACTGTTCCATAACATTTTAAATAATGCTGTAAGTCTCCACAGGACTATACTTTAAAAGCAATGCAAGTAATCTTTTTTTCCCTCCATAAGCCAATAATTTTGTTTTAAGAGTTTTATTAAAATTTTGACTTTTAACCTGCAGATAGTTGCATGTATTGTTTAATGAATCTGGACATAAAGAAAATAAGCAGCTACTCAATAGTAATTGGTAAATTAATATGCCTAGAGCCTAAAAAGGATTTCATTATCAACATTAGTTTGAACCAGTAATGAAGATGTGGTCCTTTAGTTTCTATAAGTCAAACTGAAATCTTTTTTTGTGTTTGGTCCAGTAATATGTCACTACTCTTTTTTCCTTCATGACAATTTAACTAGAAGAGGTGGAGACCTTTTTGTCAGAGTCAAGGTAGGGTTCATTAGGTAATTTCTCAAATTCCTTATCCTCATCTTAAGCTGCCACTGCTGAACAGGCTTGAAGTACACACTATCACCACCTACCCTTACCTCAGCGTCTATCAGCACTGCAATGTATTAATGTGGTCCCTTCTTCCCTTCCACTGTTTCCATGGATACTGACACAGTGTGCTCAGCATCTCAGAGCATTTGCCTTTCTAAAGGGCAATGTGAACTCTAGGTTTCAACCTCATTTTTGTATGAGTGTCTCTGTCCGACTGATGCCATCATAATATCCTCATAGTGTGGTTTTCTCACTCTTCAAATGATTTCATTTTGGAGAACTAATGAGGCTGGACAGTACAGGCATCCAAATGAACCATGAAACATAGTGGCTGCATATGACCTGTTTCCAGGAAACAAGGCAGGCTCTATTTTCAGCACCTTGGACAGCACATGAGCAACAGCAACGCTAGAATTAGCTTTGGTTCCAAGTGTATAACCCGTCCAGCTATTGTATGCTTTCTCTTTTCCCTTTTGTCTCCTTCACTTTAAAATCTACTTGTAAAATTGCTGTTTTCACTTTCATATAAGATTCTCCTTCATGTAAGGAAACATGTGCATCCATGCATAATCACACTCAGCACAGGGGCATGCTAATATACAGGTACAGGTCAGTGAATTCAAAAACCCACACTGAAAGGTTAGAATTTTTCAGAAGTAGGCAGAATATAACTATGATATTGCACATACGATCCTTTTCTTAACCACAGCTTATCAAACAAAGATTTACAGCACAGCATGTTTGTGATTTATAAAAGGTACCTGTAATTACCACATGAGCAGGTGGCAGTGTGTCATGGGAGTGTCATGTGTTTTGATTTTTTCTTTTGCTTTGAAACTACCATCTGCAGCATTAGCTGCAAGTGTCTTAAATCACACCAAGTTGGAGGAATTTCTTTCCTCCAACATATATATATATATATATATATATATATATA
>VUQH01090623.1:28882-51288 GCA_015106775.1 Etroplus canarensis
GTGTAAAAAGACGCAAACATTTTTTTCTCACTGTCTGAAATTAAATCAGACTAAACTTCTGTTTTAGGTCAGTGAGGATTGCCAAAATTATTTCTATTTGCTAAATGCTGCAATGAGAGAGAGAATATTTAAGAGAGATTTTTATTTATTTCCTACATATATATATATATATATATATATATATATATATATATACACACACACACACACACACACACACACACACACACACACACACACACTTAGAAATGTTTATTTCTTATAAGATTTTTAAAGTTGCTGCTGGGTTGCTTCATTTCCATTTAGAATCTCCTGAAATGATACAAGCTGTCAAAGTTGATTGTCACACATACAGGTACATTTAGGCAGACATTTTAGCACTTAACAAAATGTGTAAATGAGCACACTGGTGATTATTTAACAGTTGGAACCTGCCAAAACTGACTAATGTTCTACTTTGCTACCATTTATTTTGCTACATTAGCTTAGCATTATCTTACCAGCAAATCCTTTTTTGTAACCAGGTTCTTGACCAGTAATGAACTTTGAAACATGCCCCAGCAGCATCTAGGAACACAAAATATGAAAGTAATGTTGAATTAAAATTGGATTGTGATACACAGTGATTCTGAAATTGCTGTTATTATATCATGCTGTTGGTTCTTTGCATTATGAAATTACAATACAGCCAAAAAAGTAATTATATTTTTAGTCTTAATTATTTTACACTGATTCTCTTGTAGGTTGGCTATTTAAATAAAACAAATGCCTGAACATTGCATTTAAATATCAGAAATACATACTGCACCTGAATGCATCCTACATGAATTTTCCGCCTGAATTCACATTTATGCAATTAATATCCCTCGTGGGTGTACTTTTAAAGAATTTCCCACTTCCCACGCATAAGGTAATGCAGGATTATTGTCTCACATGAACCCCATGAAAACTGCAGGGGATGGATGGATTTAGCGTGCCTTTCTCAGTGGGAATGAAAAAGTGTATGGGACATCTCACAGTTTGGTGTGGACTCCCCGGAATGATATGATGCACTTCAATCTTTGCCTCTTTGTACAGTATTACACAGTTTACCACAGCTTCACAGTGCAAACAATCTGAACAAAAAAAAGCTTAATCTCTTCTCACTCACAAATGTCAGTGTGCAATGACAAGATTCTCAAGGATACATCTTCATTACTAATCCTCTTCTAAAGAATCCCATTTGGAGTATGGAACAAAGATGGACAAGCTAATGAAGCTGAAAAGTGGCATCACAGTATGAGCCCAGTGTGCTGCCTCTGACACATACATTTTGTAACATTTAAGCAAAGTTGTGGGTTTTTGCCCCTCCTTTCTGTGTAAGGCAGTTGACCTTGGTTCACATGGCTCCAGGTGGGATCTCCTGCATACTAATGAGGGATAGTGCAGAGGAATGCTATGCTATGGCTTTTTGTGTCAGCTAGACTGGCTCTGATCTCAGCTACTATTGCTGCCTCTGTTGCTGCAGTTCAGAATTTTGCTGTATTCCATTCACTGCACAGGATAATACGTTAGTGGATGATCTGTCTGCTCTGGCCAGAATAGTTTGTGGGAATTAAGAAATATCTATAGAACTGATGTACATCAGCAGGGAGCCTCTTGCTTTGAATAAATCTGTACTCGTGGAATCTGATGGAGTCTGAATTTGTTTTTGTTACACAATATTGTGTCAGTTTTATATTAGCTGTTACTAAACTGCATTTCTTTTACAGCTAAAGCTCTATCTCTTTCTGACACTTTTTTCCCCATGGTTCAATAGGGTGTCTGTATCATGACGACAGCCTTTCTGCACTTCTTCTTCCTGGCATCATTTTGCTGGGTCCTCACAGAGGCCTGGCAGTCCTACATGGCAGTGACAGGAAAGGTTCGGACCAGGCTCATCCGCAAGCGCTTTCTATGTTTGGGCTGGGGTAAGTAAAGCAGCATTTTTCTCTAAACCTCTCCATTATCTCCCATCATCCCATGCAGCTGCCATTTTCTCACAATGTCTCTGGCCAAGGTGTCTTTCCAAGTAACTGTATGTCTTTTCTATTCATCCTCTCCATGGGGCAGCTAGATCCTCATCCTGTCAGGCTCTTTGTTGTGATGCTTTTTTCCCGTCAAGCTCTCTAAGGGCTGGGTAAATGGACCAGCCAGGAGCAGTGTGGGGTTGGGACTGACTGGTGCGGCTCTTCAATTGCAGGTTACAATGACCTTAAGTCGATGAAGACATTTTGAGCTGGACATTTACACTGCAGCAGAATACAGTTCGTCTGCAGCCCTCAGAAGTAGAGTACAAGAGAATAGAAATTAGAAGAACTAAAATGCATTCAGTGCAACCAATATGGTGTATGTGTTATCTTTCTTTACAGATTTTGATCATACACATCATACACCAAGTGGCAAATATCAAAAAACACAGGCGAGCAAAATTGCTGTATCAAAACTTTCAAGATTTCCCTTCATTTGATAACTGCCAGTCTGAATCCCTGTCCAAACAGCCGTTTCTTGCAAAAATCTCTCCTTTAAAAAAATCAATTTGATTATGAAAGAGCCCACACTCATTCTTCTTGTTACCTAGCAACAAACAAGGCTCTCTTAGTCATTGCAGTGCCACTGCTTGCAAAAAAATGGACAAAGGCTTCTGCAATCACACAGAGTTCTAAAAAAGCTCTACTATACGTTTTAACGATAAATAAGATATTGTCATTTGGTAATAACATTGCATTGCAGAACAAGCTATTTCATTTGTTTATACATGTAATGATTTAAACATTATTCTTTAATCCTCTACAGATTATGACCTTTATTCAAACAGAACACTGATCTATAACATGGAATGCAGCACACAGTACCTGTGGTCTCTTAATTCGCCTTTTTGAAGCACAGTGCACCAGGCTGTTGCCTGCGCTGTGATTTATGACATGCTTATGTACACCCGGCACTCTGTACCTCTCCAGTGCTGCAGAGAGGCACTGGATGGCAACAGGGTCTTCGGCTTGTGCCTCCAGGAAACTGATTACATCAATAGCACCTGCCTGTGCAGCTTTGAGAGGGATAGCGTTAATATTCCAAACACATAGTAGTAAGAACTGAATCAATTACACCAATCTACAATGAGGAGACATACACCAAAATCTCTTCTTGTAAAAGGTGTGGAGGGTGGTGAAATTTACAGTGTAGTGAGGAAATTTCTGGACATGATGAACTGCGCCCTTTTGTCAAAGTTTCGTACAGTCTGTTTTTTTCTTTCACTTAAAGAAATAAATTGCATTGCCTATACTTGATCATATACACTCAGGTGTCTGTATAGTCTCATACTGGTGCTTCTAATGAAATCAATTGGGTTGCACTTTGTTTAATGACTGGAATGCACAGTTGACTTATTCTGCCTTGAAGTGGGGTTTATGCTCTAAGCTCTAACAAGTGACTAGAACTGCTCAAATAACTATTGATTGTTTTCTCTTTTGAAGGATTACCAGCTTTAGTTGTTGCTGTTTCGATGGGATTTACCAAAACAAAGGGCTATGGGACACCCTTGTAGTAAGTTTTTCTTTCTCTCTTGTTATCTATATTTAGTATTCAGCATGCACATAGAAGGTTCATAGTAAAATTTAAGTGTAATGATTGCTTGCTTCTGCAGTGGCTTAGCTATCCTAAATAGTATTATAAACAAAGTCCCAAGAAGCCAATCAAATTTCAAAATAGCACAGCAAGACCCCAATTCCATGTGAGTTGTATCTCTGCTGGATTCTGAACACATAAACACTGCTTAAAATCTCTTCAGAATTTTATTACCCTGTGAAACTTTGGATATGGAGTTACAGCATATGGTACTTCTCCCTTGACAATTGAGGAAAACACAATTGTATGCTGGTGTGCGCCATTAACTTGGATGTTTATGCCTTAGTGGGAATTAACTGTTTTTTTCCTACTTTCCCTGCAGCTGTTGGCTCTCTTTGGAGGGTGGGCTCCTGTATGCCTTTGTTGGACCTGCCGCTGCTGTTGTTCTGGTATGTCTCAGTCATCAATGGCTAGCTTTTACTTTTCTATATAATTTAATATAAAGAAAATGCTAATCAAAAACATTGAAAAACAGACATACCCAAAGCATAAAAATGTGCACAGGTGTTTATTATTTATATTTTTAATACATGACTTTGCAAAGTTTTTCAATCATTTTAATGGTTTAACTGCTTGTACTCACACAGTCCATAATTTAGTCCTAGTGATTGTATAGTTTGAGTATTCTACAAAAAATCAGCAATGGAAATGTCTAACAGGAGGAACCCACTGTGGTTTCAAAGTCAAAGTAATGAGGGTCCCACCAGGCAATGTGCTCAACTAATTCCCTTTCATTTACCATAATGGTCTTCCATGTAGCTGTGAGGTTATTAAGTATTTATGCATTAGATTTGACCAAAATCTAATATACTGGGGTATTTTAATCATCTTGTATTTACATAGTTGTACAGAGAAAATTACACAAAGAATGCGATTATGCAAATCATAAAGTCTGTGTCAGAGGGATGGAGGACTCTGGATTTGCAATAATATTGTTCATTGTCAAATTTCTGTTCCCTGGTGGGATTTGAAATAAAGTGATTTCAGACAGACAGACAGACAGACAGACAGACAGACAGATAGATAGATAGATAGATAGATAGATAGATAGATAGATAGATAGATAGATAGATAGATAGATAGATAGATAGATATTTTTTATTAAAGTGACTAAACCTCTTTGTTTTAACACAAAGACTTAGAAGTCTTGGTGCTCTGTGATTATTTGTGATGATTCTCAGAGGAGCACAAGCTAATCTCTGCAAAAATATTGTAGAAACAACCATCCGCGGTGAGAACACACGTCACACTGCTGTTTTCACTGTATTGATACTGTGACATCATAGTCAGATGTCTCACAGTAACAAAGCTTGTTGAATAAAAAGTTCCCCTAATGTATTTCCATAAATACTTAATGAGCCCTTCTGAGCTAGGGGGATTTTAAATGGATTGTAGTGTAATGTTTTAAAAAATGTTCTGCCTAGCTACTGTAGAGCAACCTCAGTTTTCTGCTAATAATAGGAGAAGGTGCCTTTGAGGAGAGAAGAGCTTCTTGTCAGGCAGATCTTCTTAAGGCTGTTATGCTGGACTGAGCATGCAAGGCATGTTGCTTTCATTGTCTGAAATGTAACAGAGAAGAAAAAACAATAGAAGGTACAGGTCAAAGCTAAATGCAGATGGAAAATAATGCTAACCTAAACACATTGCACTTGAAATAATCTTGTTGCAGTTGATTTGTTGACGGCAAATATTCCTGTTCCCTTTCTCTTGACAGGTCAACATGGTGATTGGCATTTTGGTGTTTAATAAACTAGTGTCCAGAGATGGCATACTGGACAAAAAGCTGAAGCACCGAGCAGGGTATGACAGCACGTCCTTGTTAGTACCTGTTTTTTCTTTATTATTCCTAACACCATGCAAAAATATACATATAGTGTGCTTTGAGTTGTTATACACATGGAGATGTAGACCTCCTTTTTTCTGCCGTTAAAAGGAAATTACAGGCGTAAACATAAAGAGGTCAGATCTCTCTCGGGAGCGACATGGTTTCGTATTTCTTTGGCAGATTCAGTCCAAGATGAAAATCATTAAAGACGCCTCCACACATTGGCTGCTTCTGCTGTAGATAATATGACGAGGAGAATTTAAAGTCGAGTTAGTGGCTCTTAGCGTTGTTTGTCATGATGTTGTCTCTATGTCCCACAGACAGATGAGTGAGCCGCATACAGGATTAACTCTCAAGTGTGCCAAATGTGGTGTTGTATCAACAACTGCTTTATCAGCAACTACAGCTAGCAATGCAATGTAAGTGCCTGTCAGTGTCTGTGAATCAATAAGACGGTGCTACGGGGAGTCTCTGTATGTACAGCATCTCCACCTCTGCAATTTTGATCAGCTCTCTACCCACTGCAATGTTCCAGTTTAGGAATACCTTTTATTGTAAAAGTAATGGAAACATTGAGGTTGGAGATTTTACTCAGCACTCTACACTGTATCATGTTATCTATACCAGTCTTCTTGCTGTTATTCCTTCAGCTCGATCCTTCCTCTTTTCTCTCAGGGCGTCCTTGTGGAGTTCCTGTGTCGTGCTACCTCTTCTGGCTTTGACCTGGATGTCTGCAGTACTCGCCATGACAGACAAGCGATCCATCCTCTTTCAGATTCTCTTCGCTGTCTTTGACTCGCTGCAGGGTTTTGTCATTGTGATGGTGCACTGTATCCTAAGGAGAGAGGTAGAAGATGATTTCATTTCCTCCTTCTTTTCACCTGTTAAATGTTATAGTCATGTGGAAATACAACATGTTTGTCAGCACATTATTTGAATTTACATCTTTTAAAAAAATATATTACTGTTATTACTACCATTGCCCTCAAATCCCAAATTCACTGAGATATAACTACCAAAAGCAAAGAATATATTCTTTTCTTATAGGCATTTGTAGGTGTAAAACATAAAAGACATTAATGCTAACATTATAAACCACTGATTCCCCTCGTTCTTAGGTCCAGGACGCTTTCAGATGTCGGCTCAGAAACTGCCAAGATCCAATCAGTGGTGATGCAACAGGAACCTTCCCTAATGGGCATGCTCAGATAATGGTAGGCACAGTTAACCCTTGTTATCTGCAGCTGTTAGATCCTCTATAATTTGAGCAATGTTCTCTGGTTATTTTTAATACATAGGCGCACCCCTTTGATCTCCCCTAACCTTAATTTGTCTGCTTCACACATTTATTTTATTATTATCATTTTTTGGGCTTATATGAACTCTACACCATGAGGCATTGTTTTCCATAGGTTAATAATTTTCCACACTATGCTTTTGTAAAGCTGCAGTTACATGCAATATAGACACTTGGGCCTCTGATAAATGGTATTAGCTTCCTTTAGTCTTCTTAGGCCCTAAAACCAATCCTTTATTTCTATTTGATTGAACTTACTGTCCATATTTGCCATGCATCCCTCTCATTTCCTCACACTTGGTAATAAAAGTCTGTTCCCTTCCTGACCCTGGAAATGGGATGCCAGTCTCTTCATGTAGCACAACGATGCCACTGGCACATTTCAGCAATGATCTGCCATTAGTATTGTAATACCCCTCAGAGTGAAATAGTTTTCACAATAGCAGAATGGTGTCAGGGCCCCCTGGTTCAATATGGTCATTAGCAGCAAGCACAAAATGCTTCCCAGCTGCTGCTGCAGCAATTTTTTCCCCAACATGTTTTGTTGATATATTGTTGAGAATAAGCAGGGAAGGAAATTCTTATCATATATCATAATTACAAAAAATACTGATCTCAATTTTTCAGCTGGCAGTTGTGAACTTTGTCTGTATACAATATATCATCCTTTTTATTGTTTGAAATATTGAGCATTTCACTGTCCTCTACTTACAGACGGACTTTGAAAAAGATGTGGACATCGCATGCCGATCAGGTAAAGAACAGCCAGCCTGTTATCAACTAGATTCCTCCTGCCTTGCATGTAAAAAACCCCAAAGAGGTTATACAGTAAAAAATAGCTCAGGTTATATAACAATCAACAATCCCCACAGGAGTTTTTTCACAGTTACCAAAACACTGACTTTAATCTGAGTACAAAACACTATAAAGAAAGCTGTTGGATACTCACTGTATTTTTCAGCTTTACTGTAATAGATGACTGCAATAAATAAAAATAGCAGCAGTTTTTTTCATCCGTTGGCAGTTGCACTTTGCAACTATGTTTTTCATTAATATGGTGATACCGTCATAGGATAGGTGCTTTGTTTCTGATTTTGGGAGGATTTTCTTCCTCAACTTGCATCAGTGGGAGAGCACTATTACTTTTTTCCTTTGAATCCACTGTCTAGTTATTTTGTACTTTTGGGGCCAGAGTAATTATTGGTAGGCATGTATGTGATTTAATAAAACAGATCCAAACAAATCATCCTGAATGTAGCTCTTAGTTGCAACCTGTACAAGACTAAAACCTCTCTTTATCCAATCTTTTCCAAACCAGTGAAGAGCACACCCTAAATATATGTGCAGGCTGACTATTGTTCAAAGCTCTCAGAAACACAGCTTGTTAAGTAATAAAAAGGGCTCTCTAGCTCTTCTGACTGACCCTAGTTCATGCTATGCTCTTGTGTAAAGCTAAAGTGGACATAACTGATACAAAAAAGCAGAAAAGACAGGTGTCATTTATAAATCATGACCCAATACAGACTAAAGTAGAACAGCAGTCTGAGAGAAATGCACTTAACAGACCATTCTGCAGGCTTATGGTGCTAAAGTTGGTTGTTTACAAGCAGGGGCTTATTGTCAGCAGCAAAATATTCTACAGTGTCACACTACAGAATACAGTGTAAACTTAGATCAAAGGACTTCTTCAGAGTGAATACCAGACTCTTTTCCCCGTGTCCACACCGAGCATTAAATTAGCCTCAAACAGAGAGGGGAGTATTGAATTTGTTTGTTATTCTTGTAATGTCCTTGTAGGCCTTTTGTGAACAGATCACATAATTCCTAGGCAAAGATTAAAATACACAGAGGGGAGGATTCAGTGTTTTCTATAACCAGAAGGTATTTCTGAGTAGATATCTGTGTTTTCTTGGTGGAATAGTTTGTGGAGGACAAGGTCATCATCAATTACTAGGTTAGGATGAGGATGTGAAATACTGTATGGCAAAGGGGATTTCAGGGAGACAATGAAATCATATCAGCCCATTTACAGTAACATCCTCTAGAGACACAAGTGTCTGCTGTTGTGTCCCTTTGTATTTAGGTGTGATGTCACACTCAGTGTATATTCACAGTTGTTTATCCTGTCATTACAGTTTTCCCCCTGCACCACAAATTCTGCTGGGAGTTCCCTTGCATTGATTTGAATTCCCTTGTTTTTTCAGCCACATGCTGGAAAATATAAAGCAAAATCTGACATTCATTGCTGAGAAATTCTAACTAATCCTTGTATCACCCTGCCCTGCAGCACTCCACAAGGACATGGGCTCCTGTCGGGCCGCCACCATAACAGGCACCCTCTCCCGCATTTCCCTCAATGATGAGGAGGACGAGAAGGCCCCTGAGGGCCTCAACTATTCCACTCTGCCTGGCAACATCATCTCCAAAGTGATTATCCAGCAGCCTTCAGCTCTGCACATGCCGATGGGAGTGGGCGAGCTGAAAGAGCAGTGCATGGCCGACAGCAACGCCGACATGCGCCGCACTGTTTACCTTTGCACCGATGATGCCATGCGCCAGAGTGACCAAGACATGGGTGGCCATGACAAAGAGGGCCATCCCATGCAGAGTCCGATGATGGAGACAGACTACATAGTCATGCCTCGTGCCTCCGCAGCAGCGGTGTCGGGGTCGGGTAATGTACCCACCCTCCTGAAGGATGACACTAAGATGAACATCACTATGGATACGCTGCCACATGAAAGGCTAATGCATTACAAGATGAGCCCTGACTTCAATATCAGCCCGTCAGGCATGGACCACATGAATGTGAACCTGGAGCAGCAGTATCCTAGTGCTCCAGAGCAGATGCAAAATCTGCCCTTTGAACCTCGCACGGCTGTTAAGAACTTCCTCGCTGAAATGGAGGAAACTGCGGGGCTTTCTAGGAGTGAGACAGGGTCTACAATATCTATGAGCTCTTTGGAGGTACATATGCTCATGTGGATTAAAAGCAAAGGATACAAAGCTACACTTAACAGTTTATCTCGAAATATGTCAAGCAAGTTTATTCATGTGCATGTCTACTTTCTAACTTTATTCCTTCATATTTTATGTTTACAGAGAAGAAAATCACGTTACTCCGATCTGGACTTTGAGGTACGTAAAAAAAAAAGATGTTTCTTTTCTTGGTACATGCATCTAACTTTTAATGTAGAGAAAGGCCATTTTTGTAGTTGTGTTTGTCATTTGATTTACTAGTACTTGTGCCTCTTAAGCTTATTGGAGTTACACAGCCTTGATTCAGTGAGATTTATTGACATGCTGTGTAGTTAAGGTAAAAGCAAGGCTGTCAACTGACAAACAGGGCAACAGTTCTCATCTACATTTTGTCCTCCTCCATCTCCTACATCCATTAGTTATATGTTGATTTCCAAAATGTATGCTTTTAAAGTCATTTGCACATTTCACATCTGATTTTACCACTGGTTTCAGCAATGATTATATTGGCTTGCAAACACATATCCAAACCCCCTTTGGCAGGTTTTAGCATTTTCTTTGCAATGTTAAATCAGGCTTTGCTGCATATATATTGTAAATTCTGTCAAAATCAAGGAAACATGGGGCTACTGGCAGCTAGTTTGGCTTGGATTGCATTTTGTTTTAGCTTAGGTTGACAACAACCGTTAAAATGGAAAATCTGTGCCAAGGTTTGATTATAAGGATTTCCCTTACACCAACAAAACTCCAAATGAGACCATTTATCTTTGAAGAATCACTTAGGAATTAAGTGTCCTATAAACCTAACTTTAATTACATTGCTGTTTCCTTTATTTTGGCAGTCACTTATGTATATGCAGTGACAGGTAGATTTGTTTCAAACCTGGCCTATAAGTAAACTACCATGACACTAACAAATTGATCAGAGTTGGAGGGGGTGGGGAGGAAGATGCATTTCCATTATTGGCTGTCAATACCAAAAAAAAACCCTTGCTATTGCAGAAAGTCATGCACACCAGGAAAAGACACATGGAGCTGTTCCAGGAACTGAATCAGAAATTTCAAACCCTGGACCGATTTCGAGACATACCAAATATGGGCAGCATGGTGAGTAACAGGAACCCAGGGGGGTGGCGGTCCGCCAGTTAAACAGAGCAATATCCAGATACCCTATTTAGATTACCCAGTGCAGGACACATAGTGTGTGATTGTGCAAATGAGTGGTTATGTAGCTAAAGTATACATGCAGAAGTGAACCTTCCGATAAGCAGTGGGCCTGCCAGCAGCTGGCGAGGGCCGAGTGAAGGGGGTTGACCCTTAAAAGCATTGAAGCATTTTCTTCACATGGCCAGGGCAGAAGGACCTTTGGTTATCTTGTTGCAGTAGAGTGCATCCATTCCAATGCAAGGCCATGAATGCACTTTTATTTACATGCACATTTTTCTACTTAGCAACCCCATCATTTTTTTCCATGAATGCATGGCAGATTATTTAATCTATCAGCATCTATACAACTATGCCCTTAATGTCGTTGCATTCCTGTGGCAGCTGTGTGTGGGGGGGACTTTTCTTTGTCATGCTCGATCTAGAATTCAGTCTAATTTAAAGATTTTTTTTTTTTTTGCTTCAAATCAAAAGTCTCACCATCTGTCTCCATACCTGGCTGGAGCTGTAGATCATAAGGATATCAAGCTTTGTGCAGCTGTCTCACATGAGCAGCATTAATGTTTGCATTGAATACAACAAAGAGAAATTGGGCTGGTGACCAAACACAGTCTGAAAATAAGGATATGTCAGTACTTTTGGTTGCATATGATCCTTTTTCAATCAGCCCTACAGTACAGTGCAATTCAAGGCCTGTTGCTTAGTTACCAGTGCAAGATCTTTTGTATAGAAAACTACAGTACATTCTCACTCCCCCCCTTTCTTTTTTCTTTTTTTTACCTAAACGAATCTACTGCAGAGCTGGCTGCAGACATTAGTATCCATTTTATATTCCCTGACTGGGAGTAGCTTCTCTCCTTTATTTGCAGTAGCATCTTTGGGACTGTCAATGAGAGCACATTCAAATGAATGGCTCACACATGCAGCCCATATAATACACCAGTTTTTGAGCTTTGGGAAAACACAGTTCTGCTATGACTCCATGATAATAGTGTAAGCATGTTCACCTTTAATACACTACCATTATCTTTTGTTATTTGATGCTTTCCACAGCATTAATCCATTATTTTCAATTAGAAGTGGGTTCATATACGAGTTCAGATAATGCCCTCTTGAATAAACTGACTCAATTATGTAAAAAAAGAATGAAAAAAAAGTTAAGCTGCAGAGGATGTCATGCCACTAACATCACACCCCACCGGCCATGTTCACAGGACAAGGCAATGCCAAACAAGAACCCATGGGAGAGCTACAATCCAGCCTGTGAGTACCAGAACTACGCCACTATGAATGTACTAGAATCTGACACCAAGGACTCACTGGAGATGACGCCTGCAGAGTGGGAAAAGTGTGTCAACTTACCCTTAGATGTCCAGGAAGGAGACTTCCAAACAGAGGTCTAAAGGGTGATGAGGAGAAATGCAAACTAGGAAATGAGGAGAAAGAAGATGTATTTTGCACTGAATAAAGCAACAGACTTTTCTAACAGCCTTGGCATACATATCTGGATAATACGAGTGTGGCAGGGACATTATGTGCCAATAAAATATAAGGACTGGTGAGAGAGAAAAAAAAAGAAAAAAGGGATAAAAACATCAGTGTTACTTTTTGTATTCTCACTAGTGTACTTAGTGTGGGGCAGCCTGGTGTACAATATTTACCATCATGTGTTTCAAATTATCTTTTGAGGAATTGGCGAAAAAAAGGTAATCTCTCTAGATGAAACCTCACAAAGCAAAAGACATGCCATGTGGTCCCAGCTTCATCGGGTCTAGTTTTGATTTCCTAAAACTAGACCCGGGAGCACAATGTATATATTTATGCAGGTTTTTAAAAAGTTTATAACAGTCTGTTTGGCCATTACTACACTTTTTACTTTATAATATAAAACATGGGAGGCAAAGAGGATTTTTTCTGTCATATTAAAATGAATGTTTGTCAAGCTACATTCTTCATTGCTTTAAATGCAATAAAGATAATACTCACTTTTATATAAATAATATATTTCACAACTTTATTACTGCAGAATCTGCTTGAAGGATCCCAGCAAGCTCTCTCATCTGCAGCTCTGTATAAAATATTTAAAAACAAAATGTTGTATGGTGTAAATAAACTTTTGTCTACATATGTTTTACTTGTGCCAATTTATTTTAATGAGAAAAAAATGCCAACCTGATCAAAAGTTATAGCGAAAATGTTAACATTTGAAAAGGAATGTAAATAAAAGAGGAAATATGTTCGTACTGCTTCAGAGGTTGTGTCAAGTTTATGGTGTTTGGTGGCTATGACTTGCATCACTCATCTTGATTGATTAAGAAATTAAGATTTATCATGTAAATTGCATTTGTTTACAGTAATATCCAGTTGTACCTCTAGTTTACTCTTTGTTCTGGCTTGATGTGAAATATCAAAAAGTGCCTCACGTAACACAAGGTAGTCAGTGATTTGAAACCTTCCCTCTGACTGCTGTCGAAAGATTGAGATATAAAGTTTCCTGTATCAACTTGTAAATTCATATCAAATTTTTGCATTCGGATCAGAAGCATTTAAACCTTTAATATCTCTGTGCTTCCAGAAGGTTCAACTGATAAGATCTGTTTTCTTGCACGGACAGGCCCAGACAGAGCACTAACAGGAAGAGGCTGTGAGGGCTCTGGGAAAATCTTGTTTGTTCTATCTGTGCTGTATGTCTGAATGAATGGCATCAGAGCACCAGTATGTGCCCACTCCCAATCCATCCACTACCTCACCCACTCCCGGGAAGCAGCAGTCCACCAAAGAGGAGGAGGAGGAGGAGGTGTGACTTACATGTTAACCATCAGTAAAGAACAAGGACTGGAGGTGAAAAGAGGGAACTGTGCATTGAGCGCAGGCCTGCAAGAGCTAGGACTCAGCTGTGCTGTGACGTTGTCACAACATAAATTAAAATGATTAAATGCAGTGCTCAGCCTAGACGTTAATGTCTAAATTTACAGTGCTTTTCAGTGTAGAAGACTAAACATAATTAGGTTAATTACATAAAGTACTCCTGTACAGGTACCGTGAGAGATGGTTTTTTTTTTAAATTCCCCATTACTGAAGCAGTACCTTTAAACATACTGTCAGCTCCCCACGGCCTGTGCCAGAGGCAGTCTTTTTCATGCAAAGCCTTGCGTATACCGTTAAGTGCCTAGTTTATGGGTCTAAGTATTGAGAGTTCATGACCACATACTTTCACAGTCGAGTGCATTTATTAGCCAGCACAGAAAGAGACATTGTAATGAGCCGTATTGTTTTATTTATAAGCCATCCCACATTAAATACATTTTCTCTTTTTACAACAATACAGTAGTTGTATTTGAAAGACCCCATCATCACATGGTACAAGTACAGACTGTACTTTACACTTCAAGTTCTAAATCACAGCAGCCATGTTTGCAAGATCATATTGGGAAAATATGCAATACTAGTTATTAAATCCATTCATTTTACATGTTGTGCAATTTATTGCGATAGCATTTATTGCATTTACTCAATAAATGCTTTTGTTGCTACCTTTTGATTTTCACAGAATGAATATCAAAAGGATGTTTTAGAGATCATTTATGTACTTAGGATCTAATGGTTTTCAAACATGGAGTTCTAAAGATGGCATTGAAGCTTTTTTATTTTAAATATATAAATTTCTTTTTCTTTTTTTTTTTTTAGCTCAAATGGATAAATCAAATGGATTAATAATGTCACTGTCAGGAATCCTCAAAGAGGAGGTTTCCAAGTGAATCATTTCAAATCATTTTGCCAGTTAACACCAGCTTCACAAGCTCCTTATTGTTAGAAGTAGTTCCATATTGACATGAGGACCATCATATTACTCCTGCCCTTCCTGCAAACCAATAATCACTTAAACATTAAAAGACAAACATAAAAACAACTCCAAATGTCATTAATAGGGAAATACTATGTCAGTGAAGCCTTGTTTGAGTTTAGACTCTGTGGCTCAGTTAATGTAGTATGAATAAGAATATGATGAAGACTGACAGTATTTAAGACTTTTATACCCTTATTTATACAAAAACTTCACATTTATTTGTGCACATGCTCTGTGTGTCTGGGAAGAGAAAGCTAGGTTATTTAGTTGTTTTTAAATCAAGTTTGGATGTGTTGACCTGCTGGACAAGTCTTCATTTGATAGTGAGTGGCAGATCCCAAAGGCCCATAAGAGCAGGGAGGTTAACCTGCTTTGGGGCTGCAAACACTGAATCAACATAATTACATTGATCCTGCGTCACTTTCCTCTCTGGAGGCATGACTGAGGGGTAAGGCAAACTGCTCGTCTATCAAGAGCCTGTCAGAGGAGTTAAAGCCCAGAGGAAAGACTTGGGGCCACCCAAGAAATATCACATCCAGGAAAGAAGTTGTGGAGGACAAAATGAAAGTGGAAAATATTTTGGGGAAGAGTAACACTAAAGTTTTTTGTAAACACAAATTTAACCATGTTCTCTTTTTTGTTGGAAGATGTTGCAGTCTCCACGGTGTGCACCTACACATTCACCCTCTTTTTTCTTTTGGTTTGCTATGAATGGAGTTTGGATATATACAGTTGTAGAAAAGATTGCAGGAGAATTTGAGAGATTTTTGAAGTCCACTATTAGTATTGTTTTACTTATTTTAATCATTGTAATTAAAAATTTGTTTGTATATTACTTTCCAGTGTGCCAGTACAGTGATGTGAAACAAGTGCTGGACATCCCATGGAAATTGTTGGCTTTTTTGAAATGTGGATACATGATGACTGGATCATAATCTGTAAAATATCAACGTTTATATACAGATAATACAACATAAGGAAAATTTGCTTTATCAATCATTTCTCCAACAAAAACAACACAAAAAATAAAACACAAAACTACATTTCTTGCACTATATTTTACAGTTAGTTTGAAGTTCTTCTTGTAAAAGGTCTACTGATACTGTGACCACATATCTCTATCTCTGATTTGTCTATCCAGTGTATTTTATTTCCAAAGTCCTGGTGTTTGCCTGTATACTGCAATTTTGCATGCGGGTCACTTTGTGCTTGTAGACACAGACCTTTAAAACCAAGTTTCGAGAGTTACCTGGAGATTTGTGAAGATTTCTTTCTGGTTTCTCCGAGACTTATTTTTACAGGATATGGGTTGCCATTGGACTGAATTTGTTTGGGCAGTTAGCCCTTGGCAAATCTGTGGTATTTTGAAATACACAACCCATGTAGATTATCTTCCTTATAGTGAAATAGGTTCTTTCAAATGATTTAGGGATATTTTTAAATATCAAACAAAAGTATTTTCGAAAAGCCTGAGAGTGCTAGAGTAGACCTGTTACTCCCTAAACACATTCTGATCATTGACAACTAATCTGGAATTCTTGATTGCAATTTTACAGATCTGAAAGCAAAAACAACATATCTACAGAGGTTTTTATGACATCCCATTCTAATTCCAATATGGAGTTGGCCCCCCTCTTTGCAGCAATAACAAGTTCCACTCTTCTGGGAAGGCTTTCTACAAGATTTTGGCTTGTGTCTATGGGAATTTTTCCCATTCATCCAGAAGATCATTTGTGAGGTCAGACACTGATGTTCAATGAACAGGCCTAGCTCACAATCTCCATTCTGCTTCATCCCAAAGATTTTTAGCCCTTCAATATTGCAGATTTGCAGTATGAGAACCCTCTTTCACTCAGGGTTAGCCTGCTTGATGCCCTGTGTTGAGCTGCACAGTAAAAGAAGGGTTTGCATAAACTCCAAAACTTTAATGCAAAAGAAAATCTCACAGGTTCATAAAAAGAGCCTGTTTGCCAGTATCTGTATTGAAAGATAACACTTGAATTTCTTGATGAGTTGATGGATTGTCCCTACATGGTTAAGAGACTGAAGCAATGCTATCCATTATTCTATTCATATCTGCTTTGATCTTTAACATACTTTGGCAAATTTGGTCATCATGACTGAGTCTGACACCTTAAAACAGGTGCTTAATATTAAATTTTGAATTATTCTTAGACAGTACAATTGACCATTCAACCATCCAAGTTGTTTCTGAAAGTAATATTGTAATGCATTTACAAGTAGGATATTCCACATTATTATTATGACTATATTCACATTCTTAAAAGTGATTTATGAAGTATTGTTTTATTAATGTATTTATTATGGCGGACCGGGAGTGCTACAGAAATCAAAATAAAGCAAGAGGTTTTTTATTGATTGTTAAACAGGTTATTATTATTCTTATTCTTATTCTTATTATTATTATTATCATCATCATCATCATCATCATCACAAGGCAATATATGTGACATTCTGATAGGGGCTGAGAATCCCTAAATGTCTGATCCTATACAGTAGGAAACCCCTGGAAATACCTGAATTATGTCCCAATACTTGTGTCCATTTAGCTTATTTTAAATATTTCTGTCTTTTTGGGTCTTTATTTAAAGCTTACCATGGTGTTTTTACTTGTCATGCACTGTATGTCATGCTTTAAGGTCTGTTATTCTGTGGAGTAGAAAGATCGATGATTAGTACAGAGGCCCATGACAACTGCTACAGTCTTTTATAATTCCTCTTGGTACATACAGCTTTCCATATAATCACACTTGCCTTATCTGAAATCTCCCTCAGAAGAAAGGATCACCTCTCTGGTCAGATGGCCAAACTGTGGCCAGTTCATTTTGGTTAGTTTTGAATTTTATTCACTACTCAAGTTTAACTATTCAAACATGAAAAATTACACAAATATGAATGCAATGAGACCAAAAACTTATTTAAGATTTTTCTGCTTTGTTTGAAATATTTCTTGCTTTAATTATGGGATCTCCTTGCAAATTTAGCACATTTAAATTATTTGGCCAAGGAAATGAAATAAAGTTTATAGCAATATGTGTGCACATGCTTGCATGCATTCAAAAACAGTGAAATAAATACTTGCATAAAATGCATTCTTGTGTACATACATATGACATGGTACAAATTGAACAAAAGAAAACATAATCAAATGCATTTGTCATGTATGGCCTTTAGGCAGAATTAATACTGTAGCTCCATGTCAAGATTGTTTTATTTTCCTGAATAAACTCATTCATTTATTCATTGAAATGTGTTCCGAAAGAAACTTGCAAGACGAGCCTTGGAAGAGGTGTGGGAAGGAAAGCAAAAGATGAGACAAGACTGGCTTCTGAATATGAGGGATAACAAGAAAAGTTGCACTCGAAACAGCAAAAATTCTTCAGATCTGACACATTGATCACACAAACCTCTCTGCTAGAGTCCTCAGGCTCATGCATTTGGCTCAAGGCTTATTTGGTTAATTAGTCAGATGTGGGGGTGGCATATCATATAATGGCTTAACTCAAAGCAAGCTTGCACAATAGTTATGACAAGGTATGCATACCTCAAACTCTAATTGGATATGCACACAAAATTCCATGCAAATCCATCCAAAGCAGTTTTATCCTAATCCAATGGTGAATGCATTTAAGTGTCAGTCTCATTTAATACATGTCTTTATTACGCTAAAACGTTTAATATTTTTATATTTAAAATTGGAGCTTTGGACAGCATAATGCATTTTCATATTCACAGAATTATAAACTTCACAGCTCTCGCTTGTGCCTGACCACACTGTCATAACTGTCATAGCATTGAATAGTAAAGAGAATAATATTCTGTACCATATTTAAAAATTTAAGCAATTTTTTTTTCATGAGCCGTACTGTGACACAAAGAACTGCACTGCATTGTATGTATATATACTCACTTGCCACTTTATTAGGTACACCTTGATAGTATCAAGTTGGGCCCTCTTTTGCCTTTCCAAACTGCCTTCATTCTTCATGAGACAGATTCAACAAGATGCTAGAAATATTCCTCAGAGATGCTGGTCCACATTAACACAATAGCAACACACAGTTTCTGGAGATTTCTTGGCTATACATCCATGATGCAAATCTCCTGTTTCCACCAAATCCCAAAGATGGTCTGCTGGACTGAGATCTGGTTAATTGTGTACAGTGAACTCATTGGTTCAAGAAACCAGTTTGAAATTATTTGAACTTTGTAACATGGTGCATGATATAGCAGGAAGAGGCGATTAAAAAGTGGATGCAGTGTGGTTTTAAAGGCATGGGCCTGGTCAGCAACAATAATCAGGAAGCCTGTGGTGAAAAATATCCCCCACACCATTACACCACCAGCAGCCTGAAACTTGATTTAAGCCAAGATGGATCCACGCTTTTGTTTACACTCTGTTCTGACCTTACCTGTCCAAATGTTGCCGCAGAAATCAAGACTCATCAGACAAGGCAATATTTTTTCCAATATTTTATTGCCAAATCTTGGTGAGAACACGCAAATTGTAGTCTCCGTTACCCATTCTTATCTGACATGAGTGGCGCTTTGTATGACCTTCTGCTACCGTAGCACATCTGCTTCAAGGTTCAACATGTGTGTTCAGAGATGCTCTTCTGTATACCTTGATTATAATGAACATTCGAATTACTGTTGCCTTCCTATCAGCTCGAAAGCTCTGGCCAGTCTCCTCTGACCTCTGGCATCAACAGAGCATTTTCACCCAAAAAGCTGTCATTGACTGGATATTTTCTCTTTTTTGGGCCATTCTCAGTAAATCCTTAAGATAGTTGAAAGGGAAAATCCCACCCCATCTTGCACCAACAACCATGTCACATTTAAAGTCACTTGATTCACCTTTCTTCTCCATTCTGATGCTCGGTTTGAACTTCACCACTACTGTATATATATATACACAGCTCAAAAACTTAAAGGAACATGTCTCAATGGGGAAAAATCATATCTATACTGATATGGACTGGGTAATGTGTTAGAAATGAAAGGACGCCACATATTTATTTATATATAACTGTGCGTCTGTAACAAAATACAATTTCCCCCCTGGGATTAATGAAGTATTCTGATTCTGATTATTTGATGGAAACGAAAATTATCAACCTACAGACGCCTGAATTCAATGACACCTGAAAATCAAAGTGAAAAAAATGACGTAGCAGGCTAGTTGATTTCGCTGAAATTTCATTACAGCAACTCAAAATAGTACTCAGTAATTTCCATGGCCCCACCCCCACGTGCTGGTAGGCATGCCTGACACCATCGGGGCATGCTCCTAATGAAACCACGGATGGTGTCCTGGGGGATCTTCTCCCAGATCTGGACCAGGGCATCACTGAGCTCCTTGACAGTATGAGGTGCAACCTGTGGGTGTCAGATGGACCGAAACATAATGTCCCAGAGGTGTTCTATTGGATTTCAGTCAGGTGAACTTGATGATATACTCTGATTAGAAAGTGTTCCTTTAATTTTTTGAGCAGTATATTTTCTCAAACTATGGGCTAGGAAAGAAAGTTTGAAGTGTAGAGTCATCTTGAAGCTTTGAGTAAATGCAATATGCCTTTATTTTTTAAAACATTTTTTAAATTTTTGTGGCCCACTCTATTTGTTTCGTTGTTACTACTTTGGGTGGCCAGAGGGTAAAGAACTGGTCCAATGTGCAACGACCAAGACGAAAACCACATTGTTCCTCCTGAATCCGAGGTTCAACCAATGGCCAGACTTGCCTCTCCAGTAGCTTGCCATAGACCTTCCCAGGAAAGCTGAGGAGCGTGATCACTCTATAACTGGAACCCTCTGGTCCTCCTTCTTAAAGAGGGGAACCACCACCCCAGGGTGCCATGCCAAAGGTACTGTCCCCAACTTCCATGTGATGTTGCAGAGATGTGTCAACCAAGATAGCCCTACATCAACCAGAGCCTTGAGGTACTCTGGGTGAATCTCATCCACACCCGGACCCTACCACCTTTCAGCCTTTCTTTCCTTGGCCATGTCTCTGAGTACTGAACACCTTGTACTTCTGGACACTCCAGGTAGGTTGCAGTTCTGGAATATGACAGCACTGGAGGATAATGGGTTCCCGGTAGCTTCACGTTTGATTCTTCGCAAATCTTTGGCAGTTAATTTGTCATTTCTCTTGTTTCTTGCAACCCTTTTGGATATTTGCAACAAAATGTTTGATGGTTCACATCCTAATATCTTGGCAATTTCAAGAGTGCTGTATCCCTCTGAAAGATTTTTTGTTTGTTTTTTTACAATTTTTGACTTTTTTAGTTTGTTAGATCTCTTTTCTGGCCCATTTTGCCTGAGGAAAAGAAGCTGCCTGATAATTGTGCACACCTGATATAGAGTGTTGATCTCGTAAGGCCACACCCTCCCTCATTACGCAAATGCACATCACCTCCTTTGCTTAAATCCAATAAGCATTCAAGTTTATATAGCTTGGAGTTGGAAAATATGCATAAAAATGACAATATAGTGAAAATACGCAGTTGCCTAACAATTGCACATGCAGTGTAGCGTATATCTACTTTTGATACTTTACATATGCATTACCAGAAAAAAATATATTTTTTATATATCAAGTATTACAAAAGGACTACAAATGCAAATCTGAAATGTCTAAATGTGCTGGTCTAAAACAGCTGGCAGACATCATGGCAATTTTCAATTAAACTGTGCTAAAAGAGATTCAATACATGAGTTTTTAAAACTGTTTTATTTCTTTAAATACAGGTCATTATATATTTACACAACTTTCACAACAACAATCTTTTCAATCGATAATGTGCGAAAACAGGAGCGATGCAGCTTCTGTCATCAATATCATATCACTGCATTCCCAAGTGCTGCCACCACGGATTCTCTATGAAACGAATGAGACTCACACCTCAACACAAAACCCAGTGAATTTTATTAGATTGCAGCTGATTTCTGTGAGGCTATTTTAGGATAGCATATACAGAGGTGTGTGTGCCCAATCGTGGTCTTAAGACATTCATCAGGCATAAACATTTCGTTTCTAAAGTGAATTTTCAGTTTGTGTTTTCATTTTGACACCAACACAGAAATACGCTGAAAATAATTTTTATACATATATATATATATATATATATATATATATATATATATATATATATATGTGTGTGTGTGAACTTTATTTGGAGTCAGTTACACATACACTGTTCTGCTGATCACTGGTACACTATGTTTTATTGCTTTCTTAGAGACCAAAAACACTCCTGAACAAATTGACTGCATACTCCACGCTGAAAGCCCCCTTTTGACAGCAGGGATTCATCAGAAGCAGGACGCATGGAAGAATCCTGGCATGAGCCTAAACAGGTAAACAGTGGTTGAACAAAGAGCACGAAGGCAAGAAAAATGAAAGTTTGCCTGGTAAATGCTTCTATATTGGTTCAACTCACTTGTGCTCTGGTGCAGCAGGAGCTTTTCGGCTTCTTGGTAATAACTGTCTCCAACCACTTCTTCTCCAGAAGCTGCAAGAACAACTTCACAAGCCTCTTTTGTATCTATCTATCTATCTATCTATCTATCTATCTATCTATCTATCTATCTATCTATCTATCTATCTATCTATCTATTTGTATTTCATA
>VUQH01090623.1:51308-62915 GCA_015106775.1 Etroplus canarensis
AATATAATTTATATATATATATATATATATATATATATATATATATATATATATATATATATGTGTGTGTGAAAGAAGCCTGTTAATAGTTTGCCCCACTTCAGCTGTTAATAAAGTCTTGTGCACTGGCAAAGATAAGAAGTAGTCTTCAATTAAAAAGAAAATCACATCTACATTTTTTAAATTATTTTTTTCAACTCCTTTTCCTATTTTTCTACCAAGACAGAGAGCATAAAGCTGTTGAACCCACATAATTAAAAACCACTAATAACTGAAACCTTGAAAATACAGCAGACACAGTTGGTCCTTTACATTACACACACAGTGCAGGTATGAAAGTAGAGTAACTTTTCATAATATATAATAGTCTCAGCCTGCAAAAAAACTAAATGTAGGTGGAATGCACTCCACTCCTACTATTTTTAACCTCAGATAAAAATCAGCAAAATAACCTGACAAAAAGTGCTACTGCTGTCAACATGTAGGAATTATTAGTTTTATATCACTTAGCTTTTTAGAAACAGTTTATGTAGGTTCAACTGGAATTTTAACTTACCAAGTAGATAGAGAAGTTATTTAAAGGTTCTGCAGTACACTTATGTCTGAAATCTGCCCAAATAAAGCTTAGACATTGTTTTAGAGCAGTGTACAACTTTCTGTGCTGCCGCTTATAAGTGTGTCTCTCGAAAACCAACCAATTTGTTTAAAGTAGGATTGAGTTGGAGAAAACTCCCAGCATCCCAAAGTCATCAACAACATTGACTGGGAAAGACATATTAATCTGTCTGAGAGGTCTCATTAAGGGGAGGGATGTGTCAGCTTCAAAGAAGGCTGGAATCAATGAGACAGCACTGCAATAAAATCAAAAAATTACTTTAAGAAAAATTATCATTTATTAGTTAATGAAATTTTACTTTCTAATCCCTTTCAGTTTTGGCTCCAATTTCTATAAACCCATCCAGGTGAACAGTGTTTTTTTTTTTTAGTGCACGTATTCGTCATCACTGAAGTCTGAGTCATCGGCCTCCACCTCTCCTTCAATCACAGACTTCTTCCCTCTGCAGCAGGACACCACCAGACCGATAAGGAAAGCCTAGAAACAATGATCAAAGCACACATTACAAAATATTTGAGCAGGATCATTGGATTGATAATACCACATTATGCTGAGAAGATGAACAATATATATGCAGACTTGGAAAGAAATCTAGTCACAAGTTAAAATAAGTTTTTTGCAAGGAAAAAAAAAACCGGACAGTGACATCTTATTAGCATTCTTGGACTTACCCCAATAAAGACCCAGTTCCCAAAGTAGTAGATGGTGCTGAAGAACCAGAACTTGTGGAGGAAAAGATATGATCTTGTCACAGTGCACTGATCTGAAAGGGACAAAGGGACATTTCCTAAATCCTACTAACAAGTTAACGAAATCAATTAAATACGTACTATGCACAATGGTATTGTTCTGTGGCAGAGGTTTTACATCCAAAAGGTTATTTTAAGCAAATATTTGTTTTACAGCATTGTTTTGAAAACTGTCACATCTTTAAAAGACAGGCTTCAGGTTAGTATTTGACTAATGTGGGACTTAATGGGATAGTAGTTTTGTCAACACTCATTTACGTTTTTTTAGGTGAAATGTGTCTGCATGACACTAAAGCTCTCTGCGGTCTGAACACAATGAAAAGTGACACAACCATTGCTACTTTCTGTTTGTAACTGCACATGTGTTATCACTTGTTATACACCCGTGTTATAAAGGGGGTCTCACACAAGCTGCTATTACTACATGAAGCAGGGCCTCAGGCAAATTTTGTTATTGAAACTAAAAAAGACAACCAGTCATTGGAAAAGAGGAAAGCTGTGTCACTGTCAGTGTGCATATGGCTCAACCAGTGAATAAAATTAGAATGCAATGTAACATTTAATGGAGTATATCCAGTATAACATGTCGAAAACCCAAAAGATAAAAGCACAGGCACACAGAGAACACCAGCAAATGTGAAGACAGTGAACCATAGGTTATGGGTTATGCATGCAGCCTCAATACGCTGACGACATAATTTCATATTCAGGACATACATGTACTAAGTGAACATTTTAGGCACTTCAGATGTTTATATTTGAATTTGTGACATTTCTGATTGGTCCCAAATATACAGCTATTCATAAAGGAATATCTTCAGTTACAAGTGGAACAAGGAGTTCTCCAGCAGAGCTGAGATGGACATACGGGATGAGACTGAAAAGACAAAGACAGCCTGAATCAAGGGTGACAAACATCCAGCCTCCTGACCAGAAATGACCCACAAAAGGATCCAATCTGGCCTGCTGGATGGATCTACTGAGCATAAAAATCGCCAGAAAGGAGGGTATAATTATTTGATTATTTATTTATTTATTTTTTTTACATTTTGCTAAGTTTAGAACACATAAGAGTTGTTATTCCTGCTGTTAATTCCATATGATCCAGAGGTCTGAATCATCACCAGATTTACACCCACTGACAAAGACATAAGCTATGTCTTTACAGAAGTATGATGATTACACTAAGGATCTATACTGATGCATTTCTTTGACTTCGAGTCTGACAGCAGCAATTCTTTGTAATGACAGCAGACTGACTAAATGTGGAGAAAAACTAAGGCAAATTGTTCAAATTACACTTACTTTTCTTCTTGGTTCACGCTGTTCATCATCTGATTTGTAAATGGATGTATTATGACAGATGGATGCATTTTGCAAATGTTAACAGTTTCATGTGCTTCTACTTCTTTATGTGAAAATAAAAGAGAAAAAAGTGTGTTTTTTAAAAATATCTTATTATGCAATGACTTTATTGGTCTGGCCCACTAGAGATTAAATTAAGTTGTATGGCCAGTGAACTAGAATGTGTTTGACACCCCCTGCTTAAATCCACAGAAAAACTGTGGCGAGTTCTCCAAGATGCTTAGAACAGCCTACCTGCCAAACACCTTATAACACTGTGTGCAAGTTTACCTTTTATCCCCTTAACATCCACCCACTTTTTTGCTAAAAATGACTAAAGGCTTGAAAGCATTTTGCTTGTTGGTCTCCTATGATGAAAATACCGTGCAGCACATAGTGATTTAACAAGCATGTGGTCCTGTAGTCAACAGAAAATATAAACTACCATTCTGCTGTATACACACTGTTATTACAAAGTAAAGAACTACTGCTACTTTGTCTTCTTCTTCTCTGGTATTTGTATTTTAAAATATGCTGCTGGAATCTTTGCTTTGAATCAATGACTTCATGAATGAACCCATGCCATTTCAAATACAACAGCAGAATTTTCCTTGAGTGTTTAGAATGAAAAAGCAGAGGGTGCTCACACCAGATATTGATTTGATTTAGATTTTTCTATGTACTGCACTTTTTTCAATTGAAATATGAAAATGGATTAAAAAAACACTTGGGAGTGCCTTAAGCATGCGTATTATTATGCGTTTATACTCATAAATGAGTATTTGAAAAGTTTGGAATGCATAATTTCTGTTTAGAATTTCATTTTGTTGTTGTAGACACCTTATGTGATTGAAAAGCAAGGCAAGGTAATTTGAGAAGTGCATTTCACACAAGGGCAATTCAAGGTGTTCTCACTAAAACACTGATGAAAGAAAAGCATTAAAACAATACCAGGATGTCAGTGACTTAGTAGATCATTTAGCTTACGATGCCTTTCAATTCACAATGTGTAAAGTACAGAAAGAAAGGGATACATTTTCGTGTCCCTAGTTGGTTGTATTGCACAAACTAATGAGAATAAAAATCCACTGAGAAGTTAAAGAGGTTCACAAACATTCATGTCCAGGACAACAGCCCTAGTTCTTGACTGACCCTAACCTACACTATATGGACACAACTACAACTTGGGCCACACCCCTTAATCATTAAATTCAGGTGTTTGATTCAGTCATTCAGTCCCATTACCACAAGTATAAAGAATCAAGCACATAGCAATGCAGTCTGCTTTCACAAACATTTGGGAAAGAAGAAATCATTTTAAAGATATCACTGAATTTGAGCATGGTACTGTAACAAAATGCCACCGTAGAAGTGCAGGACACTTGATGTTGAGTACTTAGTTATTTGTGAAATAACTAAGTGGTATTATTGCAAAGTGGAAGTGTTTAGAAACCACAACAACTCACCTATGAAGTAGTAAATAAAGTTACAGAGCAAGGTCAGCGTGCTTAGGTGCAGTGTGTAAAAGTCACCAGCTGACTGCAGAGTTCCATACCTCCTCTGGCATTAACATCAACACAAAAACTCCACTAGAAGCTTCATGGCATGTGACTCCATGGCCGAACCACTGCATGCAAACCTTAAATCACCAAGCACAATACTAAACATTGGATAAAGCAATGTAAGATATTCCACCACTGGACTCTAGGAGTGACGAATCATTTTTCTCTATCTGGCAGTCTGATGGACGAATCAGGATTTTGCAAATGCCAGGAGAAGGTTACCTGCCTGAATGCATTGTGACACCAACCCAGTTTTGTGGAGGAAGAATAATGCTTTGAGACTGTTTTTCTGTGGTCTGCCTGGAACCCTTGGTTCCTCTGAGGGGAAACTTCAATGCTTCAGCTTACCAAGACATTTCAGACAATTCTATGCTTCCAACATTTTGCTCCACTGTGCACAAAGCAAGGTCCATAAACAGCATGGTTGGCGGCATTTGGTGTGGAAGCTTTTGACTGGTCCGTACAGAGCCCTGACTTCAACATCATTGAACACCTATAGGTTTGACTGCGAACCAGGCTGTCTAACCCAACATCAGTGCAAGTGGGCAAAAATTCCAACAGACACTCAAAAATCATGTGGAAATCCTTCCTAGAAGAGCAGAGGCTGTTATAGCTGCAAAGAGGAGACCAACTCCATATAATGTCTATTGGTCAAAATAGGACGTCATAAAAGCTCCTTTAGGTGTATTGTACAGATGGCCCAATACCTTTGTCCATATAAGCTTAAGAGCTTATGCGATAAGTAAACCTAATAACGGCATTTATGTATAGATGGCAGAGGGGCACTCGCAAACACGCATTTTATGAACATTACAATCTAGACCAATACTCTCAGGAGTAGTGATTTTTTGAAAATGGAAAAGTGCCCATTAAAGGACAAATATGACTCCGAGTTTGACCTTGAGCATAATTTGGGTGAAGACTCATTAGGTGATCATTGATTGTAAGTGTGATTAAAATAAAGCAGTAATTCTTATGAACTGCAAAAGGATGGACGCCTAGCCATACCATTAACTCAATTTAGCTAGATTAGCTGAAATAAAAACGACAAGAATAAAAAAAAAATTAAAATAAATAAATTATTACAGAGAATTAAAAACACAAAGAAGTGCAGGACACTTGATGTTGAGTACTGGAGCCTGAGTCAAAGGAAGTGCAGAACATAAATACTTTAGCCTGGATTTCAAACATGCCCAAGTTTCAAAAGCAAAAAGAGTAAAGAGGTTAAATGTTACACAACAGTAATCCATTAAATGAAACAACTTAAACCTGACACTTCTGATGTATCAATTTTCTGGAAGAACCTTTTGTACTAGCCCTGACAGAGGTAAGCAAAACTCAACTCTGCAGAGTTCCTCAAGTGACATTTCATTTCTGTGACCAAAGGCAGCTCAATCATTATTGACTCAGCACTGCGATCATGAATACAAAGCACATCAAAATCAAAAGCCTGAGGAAAGAAACTCACTTATTGCTTATATAATCCAATTTCCTTCTTTTTTCTGTTGAGCTGCTCTTTTCTTATGCTGGTGACATCACCTTTGAGCCTTAGCTCTCCAGTTTTTGAGAGAACTGATACTGTTATTGATCTGACTGGCAAAGACAGCAGGAATATTAGAAAAGTCTTAAGCTGAGTCATTCCCCCTTTATGTGTATGAATGGGTATTAGCAGGCATGGGAAATGCTGATGACGTCTAGAATGGAAAGTGCCAATGATATGCGTGCAGTGTCTGGGTCTCTTCTCAGCACTCCCAATTGTTTTGTGTGAAAACACAGGAAGAAAGGGATGGATAAAAATGCTTCCCTTCAGATCACATTTATTAATTAGCGTAACCATGCACAATGAAGCAATAAAGAGAAGAAATATGTAAATATACTCCTAATAAGACTTGCATAATTTTAACAGAACAAGGCAAAAGAGAAAGTCCCCAAAGCTGAAGTCTGGCTATGTTAGAGAGCCATCTGGAGCATTAACGCTAACCCTGCTGTGCTGCTCCTATCACACTGTTTCTTGCACTGCTCTTCACACTGACTTGAAATGTATGAACAGTGCAATCAGACTTATACAAAGTTACACAGGTTCACTGCAATAACAGTGTATTTTAGATTTTTCTTCCCCATTAAAGTCAATACTCTGGAAGCTTTCCCTACCAGAGTTCTGAATGTGAAAAAAAAACTCCAAGTCAGTACTATTTAATCTATAATACAAATTAGAAAGTGCAATCCCACAAGAGTTCTGATGTGTAACAATAATCAGCTTTCACTTCACCAGGATCAGGAGATTATGGAGGAAGTGAGTCTTTCTTCATCCCCAGGACCCCACTGTTTTCCTCTACTACCTCAGCCATCTGTAGCTCTCCAGCTGCTTACCAGAATTGCACGGCACCGAGTGGGACCTACAGATGGTTCACAACAGTGGTCTGCCTAAATATATTATCATGTACACCACTGACCAGCTTCACCTTGAAATCATTATCATTCTCTGATAAGAGCATGGGGCAGTCAGGGAGTGCAGGTAATTTCACCTTGACTCATGATACCCGGGTGAGTGCTGCCCGGTGTAGCATGATGCATTATGCATAACTTTCGTCTCTTCATTCAAACACAAACACATAAAACCCTGCACACATGCATACACACACTGTGCTTTTCTGAAAGCCTCTTGATCAGCACGCTCTTGTACCAAAACTGCATGCTTTTACTTCACATCTATAAAGCAGCAGAGTACTTACATTCTAAAGTCCTTCGAGGATACTGCTGTTCCTTCAGCAGAACTATTTTCAAATCTCTGGCTTCTCTTATTAATGTTACACAGGAAAGTTCACGAAAAGAACCTTGTCATGGTGAAAAATCTATTTGAGCAGTGCTCAAGACCTCTAGATGCAGACACAAAAGACAACATGCATGAAGGTAACCTAACCCAACTTGACCTAACCAAAACTACTGATGACACCAACTGGAAGCCAAAGCGAGAAAATGTCAGCTATGAACAATTCTAGAGTTTTCTAAAACTGTCTGCTGTTTAAGTAAATGGCTTTACTTATCAAGGTTATATTATTAAGTTGCAAACTGAACACACATGCAATAAGCTATTGCTTATTTACACATTTATCTGAAATAGAGCAGTATTGACAGTGTCAGATATAGTCAGGTGTGCAAAATTATACTATTTTTGGTCTGGGCCTATCCTGAGGGAAATTGCTGGCTTCTAAATGGCTCAATATAATCAACAGGTCTACCAGCAGTGGGTTCATTTAAAAATATCAATTAGTCCTGCTTTAAGCAAAGGGTACTATCTTAATTAGGTGTCTTTAGAGCTCCACCTTTATCAAAAATGATTTTAATTTGTCAATTAATAGTGGAGGTCCTTTGGCAAAAAAAAAACAAGTAAATATATCCTCTGAAAAGCATATTTTTCCTATAAAAGGTAAGGGGTGTCTGTGGATTATAAAACGGACATCTTTCTTTTAGGAAAATTACTTTTGATTGACATATTCCATTGTAATGCAAATAGACGTTGATCCTCTTGATGTGAAGAAAATTACTATTAATTCATGTTGGGATTGAGGGAGTCTCCTGCTGAAAATTGCTTGGGCACCTGATATCTCAGAGGTAACACATAAAACGGTAACCATCCTCCACCCGAAGCTCTTTAAAACAATGCTGTGGAAACCGGCAAGTTGCTAGGAAACAGACAGCAGTCTTTAAGCGTGAAAACACCCCTCTTTCTAACAAATTCAATACTGGAAATATATATGTCTTCCAAGGTAAATACTCAACTTTATACTGTGATTAAATTACTGAAGCAGAAATTTTGAACCTTACAGGTCAAAAATGACAAGATACTCATCAGCAAAAACAAAGGAATAGAATAAAATAAATAAAACTGAGGCAATGATCCAGAAGGTGTTAATTGATCAATTGAGCTACCAGGTCAAAAGAAAAACCTTGGACTGGATATTAACAGTCAAATATAATGTCTTGCTGCAAAACATATAATTATAGATTTTGAACTGATATTCATTTAGATAAGTTGTTGCTGTTGAAATATCTAGGTTTCCAATACACCTTTTCTTTGCAAAGAACAGGTGTATTGCAGAGTGTTCTACCACAGTCTACTCCAGATTTAACTGATCAAAAGCTTCATGTTTTGGTAAGAAATTGAGTAGGAGTACAGTGCTGAAAGTCATTAAAAGGATTGGCTCAACTGTCCAGGGAATGAATTTAACCAATAACAGGGGTTCCTAAATTAATGATGACAGTATTAATAAGACTGCTATAAACAAGACATAAGGACAGTCATCATTAGAAATGGAGAAGAAATATGAAAATGAAATATATCAATGCATCAATAAGTGATAAGGAAACTTATTTAAATAGTCCTACCAATTACTTAATTGTTAGAAAAATGAAAAAAATTGTACATGAAATTATGATTATCCAAGAAGGCTCTGTGCATGCATGCACAAACATACAGAAAACAAAATAAAACATCACCTATAACAACAAAACAAATCCAACTTCATCAAGAAATATAGACTATATTTGTTGACTTTCTTAGATGCCCATCAGAATTTATGATCAAAGCAGCCACCCCCTCTAGAAGTATCAGGGTGATACATCATGGTGGTAATAATAATTTGACAGGGTAGCCTCTTTAACAGCTGAAAGTTCTATGGTTCTCAGCCAAACTTTGTAAAAATATAAGAGTGATATAAAAGTTCAAGTTTGTGTCAGTGACTTTAGAAATGTTATGAATATAAAACTTTATGGATTAAGATGAAGCAGAAAAATGTACTGCGCAGTACTTTTCAATAAAGATGCAATATCCATACATTTTTTAAAATCCCCAAACACCTTTATTCTCTGTGTTAAATTAGATAATGAAGAGGACTTTATGGTTCAGATTGTCTGGGGCCATGGCAGCTAAATCCTGAAGATTCATTTCCATTATGCTGAGTAAATGAGTAATGGCATGGTAATGACCTTAGAGTACATAATGGAGAGCTTGGCACTGAGCACCTGCTCACCAAGATGTTAGTGTCATTACCCCACTGTGACCGATTGGCCAATCAGTCACCAGTTTGACTTCTACCCTCTTTTGTCTTTGCTGTCTTTTGATCTAGTGTCATGCCAGGGGTTATTACAAAGTGATGCCCTTCATGAGCCTGTTGATGCAAATTTCAACCGAGGAGTATTGCCATTCCATTTATATGTATTTTTTATGTTGTTACATTTACCAAGAGAACACTGAAATTAAAAAATAGATAAATTACTTATTATCTGTGTTTGTGGCATGACATAAAATATCATAAAGAATTTGGAAAAAAGTGGTCACGCATATGGAAGTAACTTCTCACAGTAGAAGCATGAATTAAAACACAGCTTTATACAACAAATTAGTACTTAAAAACACCACACCATCACAATATTTTTACAAATATAAAAATATTTCTAGCCTGTTTGACTGTTTGACATTTTGGATAAAAAAAAATTGGGTTTTAGAAACTTTTTACTTTTGGTTTAAGTGAAAGAGATTCTGACATTCAGATTTTGAATGGGGAAGCTAATGATTTCATTAACAGCCTGATTGTTGCTTAGTGATTTTTAAACTTTTACTAGCAGTCAGAAGAAGTTGAAAAAGCTCATATTTTACTTCTTTACAATCTAAAGGCTGTCATAATTATGTATTATGTATGTATTATATCACTGATTTAATTCTTTTATATGAAGCAAATGACAAAAATATATATCTTCCTCTCCTTGTCTTTTGACCACTGAGTAATGTTTTCAATGTCTTCACTTTGAGACCATCAGACCCATCAATCAAGTACATGTAGCTGATGTACAGCACCAAAATGGTGCCTTATTTCAAGCCTTATCTGTGAAATAAAATAAGGCTGTTAAACCAGGCTCTCAATCATACAGGATGACATTAGAAAAACAACAATTACTAAAGACCCAATAGGCCACAAGGTGAATAGATTTTCTAATTCATTAAAGTGGGATAAACTTTTAACAGTACGCGTGTCCCTGACTTTCTGTGCAAACTATGAAGTCTGCTGGAAGCCTGCTGCATCCTGATTTTGTCAGCTTTCTAGGCAAGGCAGAGTTTCTCTTGAACAAGTCTATGTCAATTACAGAATGAGGCCCGATCGGTTGAGAGTGCCTTCTCTCTGACATGGAACTCTGCCTTCTTGCAGCTTTAAAAAGCATCAACTTCCTCAGCTGGTGACTGACTTCTCCCTTTCATGTATACAAACTTTTTCAGACTTCTACAATTTTTGGTGCTTTTTTATCCGCAATGATAGCAACTTCAAATGTAGCAAGGTACAGTACACCTGAGACAAATAAAAATGTGTAAATGGCTAATATAAATGTCAGCATAAAAGTTTGTTCCTTCAACTTATTATTGTGAAGTAAATATTAATAGAATTACATAATAGATGGAGATCATTCAGAGTGGTCACATATTAGCCTCAATGTCAGCAGGCAATATTGTCTTCCACTGGGTATGAAATTTTGGGTTAGTGATAAAATCTCTCTTTTCATGTTGGAAGTGGTACAGTCCCTGCCGTCTCTTTCTGTCTCAGCCACTGTGTTTGAACAAAGGTGGAGAGCAGCTACCTACATCTACTGTATGCACTTATTCTGTTTGTGCCACACAGTTCGTGTCATAGTGAGTGGATAATGATGCATTCATCAAATGCAACATTTCCCCCATCACTCAACTGAACTTGATTTCTATCTATGATTTATGATTTATGATTCAAGATTCAAGATTCAAGAGAGCTTTATTGTCATTTCAAACCACATATAGCTGACGCAGAACATAGTGAAATGAGACAGCGTTTCTCCAGGACCTGGTGCAACATATAAACATATAGACATAATATAAACATATTATATTATGTCTGACCTCATCTTATGGATACAAGCTGAACTTAGACCTGACCAACTGAAGAAATCCCAGATTATAACACTGTCCCTACAGGCTTGCGTGCATGATGTGTGCAATTCTCTGATTCAAAGAGCAAGCTCATTATAAATGATGTTAAAATCAAAAGAGTGACAAGAATTAAATTACTTGGTGTAATAATAGATAGATAGCAAATTATGCTGGAAGCCACATATAAATTATATTAAAGGTGAAACATCTGAAGTAATTACTGTCATAAATCGTCGTCATCGTAACTGGAGTGGATCCCAACACAGGACTCGAGGACAGGTGGTTTAAACTCAAGAGGCTTTATTAGCTGGTCACACAAGGTAGCAAAATACAAAAAGTGAAGAGGGAAAACTGGCAGAGTGACGACGGGAACCATGAGGGGATGAC
>VUQH01090623.1:62935-87625 GCA_015106775.1 Etroplus canarensis
TTTTTTTTTGAGAGTCAATTTCTTGGTGTTTCAAGCACTGCTTGTTGTTCACCTGACTGACTCAGGGCACACTTCACACTCCACCGACTCACTACATCAACTTGTGATACAAAATGAATATTACACAAACGTTTGGCCAGACTTTTATTTCATTCATTTTGAATTTCTAAAACCAAATATAAAGATGTTTTGGGACTAGCATCACAGCGGTTGTCTTTTCACAACCGGTGATAAGCATTAATAGTATTGATAAGCAATTTTAATTTTATAAAGATACCTTTAAACTGTATTAAGCTACAACTGTATTAAAATTATGCATTACTAGGGGTGTTACTGCTCTGAGTGACATGTAGCTACTGTTTTCATCTTGTTTAATGTTCTTCTGGTAACAACATTTTATTTTAAGCTATTTACTGTAGATTACAGATCCCCTAGCTGTGTGTTGCAACTTTAAATAAAAGTGAAATTACATTTTAAAATGATTTATACATATAAAAATACTTTGTTCATACAACTGACAGTAAATGAAATTTGTTACTAGCCCTGCATATTCTACACATATACAAATTTTAGGTTTTTGTATGTGTTCCTGATAAGGCAAATATCACATAACTGCTGCTGAATCCCCATCAGTCATGTCTGTGTTCTTAAAAACTTATTTCGGCATATGTCATTACAGTACTTTCAGTTGTTGACTTACAAATTAGATCTAATTTATCTTGAGCACACTTTTGCTCAGTCTGACACAACATAAATTATGCAAATCACCTAGAAGCGTAGTGGGTTGCCTTACAAGTGAAAGATCCCTGGTTCGATCCCAGGTGGGGACAGAAGCCGTTCTCACCATGGAGGGCTGCATCAGGAAGGGCATCTGGCGTAAAACCGCTGCCAAATTACCAATGCCGATTAATCCGCTGTGGCACCCTTGGTGGAAAATACAAGGGAGCAGCCGAATGGTACACAGACAATTAGAAGATCTGGTTATTTAACTGTGCAGCAGGCAGCCATTGGTACCTTTCACCTGGATATGTCAACCTTTTCACAACCATGGACAGCACTGCACATCTAGAGGCAATGAAATAATTGCTCCTTATAAAAATTATTATTATGTAAATCGAGACAGTGTTATTTTCTTTCATAAACAGAATCTTTCACCCATTATTTTTATTCTGTTTTAGTTGATAAGCATCTGATTGCATTCCCTCTTAGTCACATGTGTTATCTCTGCTTGACACTTCCTTCTCCTCATGGTAGGTACAACGGCTGTTGTGAAAATAGAAGCCATTTCCAAGATGGCCAAAACAGGATCCATTTTCCTAAGGTAAATGGTGTGTACTTATATAGCACTTTTATCTACCTTATTTCTAAGGCCCAAAGCGCTTTACAGTTACACTCACTCACCCATTCACACACCAATGGTGGCGCTGCCATGCAAGGCGCTAACCAAGCCATCGGGAGCGACGTGGGGTTAAGTGTCTTGCCCAAGGACACATCGACACACGGGCTGGCAGAGTGGGAATCGAACCTGTGATCAACCGGTCAGAGGTCGACTGCTCTACCTCTGCGCCATGGCCGCCTGCCTGAAATGCTCTAAAATGACAGTGAGAAGAAGCAGTTCTCACAATTAAAGGTGCTATTATAGGAAATTTATGACCACTGGATGTCATGCCGTAGCGCTATCATTGTTAAACACATTAATTGGCCGTGATAAGCAACTTATTTTTAGCCTACTTTGTAAGGACAATTTCTCCTGCTGTTTTGAATGAGCAGGGATGCCACCAGAACTGATACTTTTAAAACCTTTAGGTACCAAAATTCTGAAAATGCGATGGTACCTTTATTTTTCCAGTACTGGAAGTACCAGATGCAGCGTATGCAGCAAGGCTGAAATTCTTCCAGAACTAAAGAGGACAGCATATGCCTACAAGTGTTCTAGTCTAGCCTTACATGCTGAAGAAGATGGAGGGTGCACACAAACACATGAAAAACTACATGTGGAAGATGGTGACTACTACAGCTGCTGGGATAGGGCCACCCAGCTTGCTAATAAGACAGGCAGCTGGGAATTGAGTGTCTTAGTTAAGTCAAGTACTTTGCATTGAAGTGGATGACCGAAGAATGATAATTGATTAACAAAAGGTAATATGCAAACAATTCTATCATACTTTTCAGACCAAGGATGGAAATGCTTCCACTTTAGCAAAGCACCTGCTCCACAGGTTAAAATGTTTGTAGTGGCTAACCATTGTATAAATGCTCAAGTAAACATAATGTAACTTGTAGTAACAACAATGACATGTTGGTGATCTTTTCATAATTAATTCATTTTACTGGTATTGATACACAATATTAAATTTATGGCATCATGACATGCCTAGAAATAAGGCCCTCCCAGTAAGTTGAAATGAAAAGAGTACACATAAATTTGGTGAATAAAAATCCAAATATTCATCCCATTCTCTTGAAAATCTCAAAGCTTTTTTTTCCTGAGTTTTCGCTTGAATTTAAGGAAGAACAGATTAGATTTTGTTGGTCAAAGGTCAACAGTCACTGCGACCTCACATCTGCCCCAGTCTTGTGAAAGCAATATCTCAGAAACACCTAGAGAGAATTTCATTACACCTGGCACTAATCTTCCCTTGGACTCAAGGAATTCAAGACTTTGGATACCTAAGTCTATTTACAATTAAAAATCATTATAACTACCTGATTTTTTAGCTGATCTACAAGAAGTCGGTTTGTTACAAATGCCAGACATAATACATTACTAATATAATTTGTCAAATTAAAATTAAAATTTTTGTGATTTTTTTTTGTTTTACTGTGACACTGCTGAATCTGGATGGGCACAGGGAAATCAGCAAATTATCTCAGTCAATAAGTGCATTTTTATTATTAGGTCTAATGGACATTACATGTCAGTGAAAGTTTGAAAGTGCATGGCAGATTGTCATTATTTATATAGACAGTTTCTGATGACACAGATAGGACAGGATCCCTTCTTTATTGAAACAAGTTGTCTGCGCAGTCCTGCCAAATTCTTCTGACTTAAAATGACAGCTACTGACAACTGAATAGTCATTTGGCTCTAAGTCTCTTCTCCACTGTGCTGTTGTCCATGACACCTGTCTGTTAACTTTGTGCAATCTACACAGAAAACATGACTACTTGAATGAGGCTTTGCAGTTCTACATGAGACTGCATATGCAGATTTAAATCTGTTTAATGACAATGTGATCGTATAATTTTGATCAATTAGGACTACTTAACTCAACAACGTGTACAGCAAACAAAACAGGTTAATTTATCATTTATAGCTTATTAGAGATCCCTTTAATAAAAAGTGGCATGCCTGACATCAGCTAGCTTAATTCAGAATCAGTAAAGTTGCTAACTTTATGTATTACCCAGTGGTTTGGTCTATCCATGCTAGTTTCCACCAGTGAGACTCACCCTATAGTTTGAGAACAACTGTCCTATGTGATTGAACTAATAATGTTGTAAAACAATTTCTCACCTGCACACTGTATTTTCTGTTGCTTAATTTTGGCATTTATTTGTCATTTTATTCTGGAATGGATAAGAAGCCCTGCAGAAAAAAAATGTAGGTTAAAATTTGCAAAACTGCTTTTACTGTCAGTTTTACTGTCATTCACTTACAAATCTGCAGATGATCAACTGGTTCAGAGGAGGCACTTGAGCACTAACACTCACACAGGGTCTAGAGAGTGAAAGTCAGAGAGTTACTGCTTGTCTTCATGTTAAGTAAACATCTAGACTGGAGCAATTTTTTGCTGGTATATGAATGTTTCAAATCTTGTAAATAAAAGAGGAGTTTTCCTATATTGACACTATCTATGTACTTCCAGATATAAAGCTACCCGTAACTTCTTTTCTTGTAAGATGGAATGTAGCTTCTAGGTTGAAGTAAACAATATGACAAATTGGTGCAGAATCGTGATAATTTTGAGAGTTGTGAGACAGGAAAAAAAGTATTTTTCTGAGAAAAAAACAAACAAACTGCAAAATGGCCATTGCCATTTAACTTGTACAATACCCCCCTAAAGTCATATAAACAGGAGTCTTATAGGGAGATTGTTAGTTATCTAATTACTGCATGTTGGCAGTACTGGCATGTGTAATGATAACTGGATTAAATTATTTAACCCTTTTAAACACTAAATGTCAGAGGCAATTGTTATTGAATGAAATTATATGGCTCTAGAATATATACTTTTGATATAAAGGAAAACATCATAACATCTAAAGAAATATAATTTTAAAAAATTAGCCTCATCTATCTTTCTATTCAATATAAAACTATTGTCACCTATGTAAACACTGACTATGACTCTATAAGGCTGTCCACTCTCATAAGCAGTATCCTAAATAGATAACCTAGCCAATAAGGTGAATTGAAGCATTGTTTTCCTTGTGTACTAAGCAGAATGCCAAAACTTTATCATTTAAAGATAATATAACTGTTTAGAAAGAGATACTTTTTAAACCATCTAGAGGTCGATTAATGTTATTAGCATCTCACTCTATGTAAATTCTGGAAATAGAAAATATTATTTCAATGAGGTATGTAGAGTACATATTTTTGAAATAGTTTATAAAAAATGGTATGCAAGAATATTTACTACATGTGACAGACAGTGAAATCTTTTCTCTAAGACATGATGTCTTGAAATGGAGCAATTTTTAGTTCACACTCCAACAAAAGTTTCACTTTCTATACACTAACTACATAGTCAAGATGAAAACAAGTAGCCACAGTTCATATTAATTAATCATCCTCTTTATGAGTTCAAGCTGTCTGAATCATCTACTTCATTTAGCAAAGCTTTTACACTATTATGTATTACAAAGAATCTTAAGTCTTCTAAAATCAGTTTTTATTAGTATATCAAACACTGATTCTATTATTAAAACTGATTCTATCATCAAAACTTGTGTTATCACATCTTATTCTAAGTTACTTGGCAGTGCATAAAAAACGGACACATTTATAAATACAGCTTAGGAGCATTTTACTTTGCCAAAAACAAATGATTTTAAACCTCAAATCTTTCTCATGGGAAAATTATCTTTTTAGTGCTGTTATAGAAAAATAAAATATGTTCTATTACACCATAATTACATTGTTTTAAAACTATTTTATTTTAAAGATATCAGTGGCTTTTAATATTACCTTTAGTGGTTCTAGTTCACTGGTAGGTATCCCTATCATGCCAATTTTTCATTTGGGTAGAGAATTGTTTATTAAGTTATTCTATTAGCATCTATTATCTAATGGTCTATTTGATAACCAAAAAAATGTATCAACTATTACGTTGCAAATTTTTCCTTAGAGCTTCAACTCAGCAAAAGGCAAGCCATTTCTTAAGCTCTGAATGAACTGAGCCTAAGAGTTAGAATAGAATGACTCAAAAACCAATTGTTTGCCTTCAATCTCTGCAGCTACTCTTCTACCTGTTTCATCCTTCTATGCTCTGTGTGTCCTGCCCTGACTCAAGACATTTTCAGTAGTGCTGGAAAAGTAAAAGTTCTCATGCTTCATTTGATGCTCTAAATGCTGTAAATCTCATCAATATAGCGTCAAAAATAATTGAAGTAAATGGAACAAAGGTATTAATGTCCACAAAAACAAACAAAAAAAACATTAAAAATCCATTTGCATTTACTCCTCTGACTGTTTTCTGTCTCCCATAGAAAGAATAACATTCCCTACTGAGGAGTGTGAGTACAATTAATACCATTCAAGACTTCACAAGACTTTTTCCTTTAATATGTTCCACATATCAGCCATTTGTTATATTTTGTAGTAAAAGTAATCCATAAAATGAACTCACAACAGAAATGACCTATCAGACACACAAATTTTTTACCAACTGCACCATACTACAATTCATGAGACAAAAACACGGCATCATCAACCTGTTAAGGTATGTCTGCAGCATTCAGTTCATGCAGACATACTGCTGCAGACATACCTAATGCATTGATGGAATGAGCCATAGTACCCCAGCAATATATGGTACAGTACATCAGCTGCCTTATAATGCATTATACACTGCCTTATCGAAAAAAGTCAACATGTGGATTTAACTAAGCAAATAGGTACTAGTGTTCCACTGGATTATAATTACCACAGCCATTAATATGTGCCGGCTGGTAACAAGGTATTTAACCTCAAGTGATGCAGAGAATAATTTCTTGTTTCTTTAACAACAATGTGGGAAGGCATATCGCGTGGTTGTAAAAAAGATGTTACTCTGTTTCAGGAAGGTCAGATTACTGGCCTGAATCATGCAAAGAAAACAAATAAGGACATGCTGAAACCTCTAAATTGTGTTAAAAACTATTCAACACATTATGAAAAACTGGAAGGATAGTGGTGAGCAATCATTTTTGAAGCAGAAATACTGTTGAAAAAATATTGAATGATCTCGATTGGAGATCACTTAAAACTTTAAACTACTTTCCATATGCACAATGCAAAGAGAACTCGAGGGATTGGGACTAAACAGCTGTATGGCCTTAAGAAAATTACTTATCAATGAGGATAACTGAAAAAAAGGCTTCCATTTTCAAGGTAGCCTAAAAATTGGGAACCTGGAGCAATGGAAAAGGCCATGTGGCTGGATGAGTTTACCCTGTTCCAGAGAGATGGATGTATCACGGTAAGAAGAGAGGCAGATAAAATGATGTACTGTTCATGCCCAATGCTTACCATACAAGCTTGCATGGGTTGTGTTATGATGTGGAGTTGCTTCAGTTGGTCGGGTCTAGATTCAGCAATGTTACATGCTCAAAAAAGGAGGTCAGTGGATTACTTGAATATACTGAATGACCAGGTTTTCCACAAATGTTTTTTTTTTTTTTTTTTCTTCCCTGATGGCACGAGCCATATTCCATGATGCCAAACCAGTATTCATTGGGCTCAAGTTGAGTACAGGTTGGGTACCACAGAGTCCAGATCTTAACCCTATCCCAATCTTTGGGATGTACTGGATAAGACTTGATGCAGCTGTCTGACTCTCCCATCATCAATACAAGAGCTTGGCGCAGGATTAATGAAACTCAGGAAATAAACTGAAACGAGGCTAGGACAAATGCATGCTGTCATCAAAGCTAGATGCTCCAATGAAATAGCGTACAAGTGACTTTTATTTAGCTTTCTTAACTTATTTCATAGCATCTTTGATAAGAACAGCAAATAAAATGTCATTTGCTGTTAGATCCTGATCGATTATTGATTGTTCATGAAGTTATTGCTGTTGTGCCATGTGCATAAATGTGTCCATCTCTCTCACTTTGTAAAGCTTATGAAATGATTTTGTCTTTGATGTTGGAGATATGTAATAATCTCAGAATTATACAGATATTTCAAACTGGAATTGACAGAATAAAGTTACAGAGCAAACTGTGGAAAAACTTGTGACGTATAGAAAGGTGTGGAGAGGTCTGTGTACACTAAAGATATACAAACTCTTTCTTGCAGTTTGTGTGATATTTATAGACCAGTGTTGGTGTTGGTTCAGAGGTTTTTGTGTATGTTGGAAAAAAAGCATGTTTTAAATACGTCGCAAAGTTTAAAAAAACCATGAGACCAAGATACAAAGAGGGTCTCTCATGCTACTTCTTCCCCCCATGTTACTGAACATACACACAAATCCCAATAACTCATGCAGGTTAAAAGTTCACTTGGTTTTACAGATGACCTCTGTTCAGTATTCTGAACTAGGGATGAACATGGGAGATGTGTCAGATATGCTGAAGAATTAAGAAAGTTTAATAAATTATGAAACATAATAAAAGGTATCCCCCTACCACGGACAAGAGCCCAACAACAGCATTTAATAGAATGAATAAATAATCACAACTGAGCTTATGGTTATTATGAACATTCACACATTGGTGTATTACTGCCTGCTCTGCTGTTGTTGGCATGGTGACAGCAAGACACTACCAGCTGCATTAGTAAACATTTGTCCTTGGTATTATTCCCTCCAATAAATAATGAATAGTGATTAAGATTACCGAACACTGTTCTACATTAAATGACTGGGTTATACACTTATACACTTCTTCAAGCATGGAGGAAGCAAGTTGTGAGGACTAAATCTTTGATGTTGTGTTGTAAGTTCTTTAAACATCTCACAGCTGGAACCAGTGCCACCTTAGTGTGGTAGTGGAGGTGACAAACTTACCCTCAGGCGCGTCAGCACCACATATCCTTGAGGTGCTAACAGTAGCATTTCCAGATGTAGGACCTGATGGGGGCATCTGAGATTGATTCAAAGAAAAAACAAAAACAAACAAGAGTCATGTATGTGTTTAAGACTGAAACACTAGACACTGTGTTCCACAGTACAGGAAGATTTTGACTTAAGAACATGGAACAGAACAAGAATCTCTGAGAATCTCTAATATTAAAATAACACAAGACACCAGCAGACTTTATTCATAAGTTATAGATTGCTTTACATTGTACAACGTAATATAAAGAGGATGTGGTTCCAGAAGATTGTGCCATGGCTAAATAAAATTAAGATTAATCAGATTCTACCACAGAAATACATACCTATATTATACATTTCTTTTCTGAGCAGATATAACCAGCAGTTGATGTAAATCCTTCACTTCAAATTCCAAAAGAAAATTCTACTGCCCCTTTGTTGCCACATTTATTTTTTAAATTAAAATGAGTGTGGTGAAGGTAGGAAGGAAAGCATCATGCCCTCTGGGCCTGCATTCTCTATCTTTCTCTATCTGTTCTCTGTATCTCTCTTTCTTTAGGGTTTTAGGGCAATTAATCAGTGTGCTTGGTTCCAGGTGCGGAAGGATCAAGGTGGAGTATAGCTACAGTTTGAGAAGTAAGTAAGTAAGTAAGGAGATCTGTCTGTGATCTGCTTTTGTGCTTCAGTAAATCTGCCAAGAACTTACCTCTGTGTTTCTCTTCTCAGGACTTCTGCCCTGCTCTGGACATCATAACCTGCCTGACCCACTCTCAACCTCTTTTGGATAACTCTCTCAGAAAATATCAATCAGCCAACCTGTCTGTTCCCTGCCTCTTGCTCAATAAATCTTTGTGACTTTTTATGCCTGAGTTCTGTCTGATCTTTGGGTCCAAACCTCTGAAACCTACAGAAAGTAGTATCATGGTGGTTGTGATTATTTATTTTGTTACCGTTTTCCTCCTCTTGGTCTAACAGCCTGGGTGAGGGTAAGCGCAGAGGCAGCAGGCCCTTTGCTGCTCACTAACTAGATAGCTATTTCTCCTAAGCCTCAGCTCATATATTTGGTAACTTCCTCCTTTCAGCAATTCAATCAAATCTTTAAAAAAAAGACCTAAATCTTAGTCGTAACAGAGGGAAGTGTGGCAGTTCATCAAATTAATGGTAGCAGGAGATATCACCCAGTCCTAAATATCAAGTACATCTATCAAACACTGTATAGATCCCTTTATATAATTTGCTGCATTAAGAGAGACAGAGAAAATGATATATTTTTAAATAGTGCATTTGAAAAGAAACCACCTGATAGGAGTAAGCCATGTTTATCCTGCGAGTCAAATTTAATTGTTTTTAAAAAGGTTCTTCCCTCTGATTTAACAAGAGGATGTTTCAGTAAAACAATACAGTGGTTCATTTAAATTATATTGTTTAAAAGATTTTCCCAGATGAAGTGTAGACACAAGGGAGCATCTAAACCACATGTGCACACCCACACCCACACACACACACACAGACAGAGCAGAGCTACATCAGATCACATGGAGGGTAAACTGTCAAACAACAAATCCACACTGCAAAAGCCATATAGTCTAACATAGAAAGACAGAATTGAAAACCAACAAGAGGCTAAAAGCCCCACTGCTAGTCCATAGAGACCATGACTCTACCTCCACCAAACTGGACCAAAGTGGTTTGAACCCACTGACTAACTGATACAGCCACTGTTAGAAAGTCGTTCCTTAGAGCTGGTGCTCATCAGGGAGAATAAAAACAAAGGCATACACAGGAATGCACATGAATTTTTCCTTACCTGTACGAGATATTTCTGGCTGCCATACATGACATACTGTGGGGCTAGGCTGTAGATCATGTAGCTGGTGTGTAGGACAATCAAGAGAAGAATCATACAGAGGAAAAGAAGAGCCTGGGGACGAGTTCTCTTGGGTCTTATTTTGTACAGCTAAAAAAGAAGAACATTATCGTGTAATTAATTGCACATTCGTAAAGTTTTAAACACATAAAAAGGAGCTTTTCCTACCCTTATCCAGAAGAACCAGATGCCCATGTTACGAATGCCAGCCATGGATGTGAGTACAAAATACATAGTGATGACTGTGATGAGGATATAATCCAGAGGAAAAACCTGTGATGCCAGGAACAGAGGTCAGGTACAGTGTATCTCTTGTATGTGCACAAATAATTAGGACTTTAAGACCCAAGTATTTAGGTTGGTCACCATTCAAGGAAAAATGGGTATATGAAACAAAATGGTATTACCAGTGGTAATACCATTTTGTATAACATTAAATCATTTACATGCTGGTCAGTGTGCAGTGCATTCACACATAAGGAAAATGCTGAATATCAACAAGTGTTATGTTTGCTAACCTGAAAAGTTTAGATTTAACCTAAAAGTAGATCGCCACAAATTAAATTTCCCATTCTTGGTGTGGTGCTCTTAAATTCTTAAATGCCAAGGTCACCTATCTAAACATTGGCCTTCACCTTTTAATCAATGCCACTATCTGTGAGGCAATTATTTAATGGTCTGAGTTGTCAGTCATTTTTTCTTTAAAATCTGCTTTAGAATACCAATTAGAACAGAGGATTTTCTAGTGAGTGTTTCTGACCCTTGGCAGCAACCTGGAAAAAAGAAGCAATGGTAGCGATGTACCATTTAACCTTTATCATTCAAGTCTTATAAACACAAATGTCAAGTTTTTTTTTTTGCAACCTTCTTTAAGATTTTGGCCATCTAACAATATTTTAAATACTGTATATAAAGGTTTCCAGAATCCAAAGGATTATAGCTTCCCAAAAACAAATTAAAATGCTTGCAGAGTGTTACTCATGACTTGCACACTGTATTTTCCACAATTAGACAGGTCGCACAGATATATTGATGGCCGCTCAAGTATATTTTGCAATTTTGATGTTTTTATTATTTTATTGGTCTGAGACAACAATATGGTCAGTTTACTATTGGACAGTCCCTTCACTCTCATTGTGAAATGTCTGCCTCTCTTCACCAGCTAGTTCATCACTGAACTGAATGGGCAGGTTTGGAAGCCATCCAACAAGCGTGCTATGACAAGGGCCAACAACAAGTCCTGAATAAAATGTTGGCCGGTACTGAGTAGAAATGGATCAGTGGGTTGGTAGACATGTGGTAGCAGGAAGCATAAGCAAGGTCAGTAGGCGCATTGGAGAGGAACTACTGGATCTACTGGACAGACATCTGACAGGCAGAATACCAGAGGATCTTTTTCCTGATCCAAACTGTGTACAATATCTCATCATATCCAGAAAATTATCATGTTCAGGGCAGAATTGATTTTAAACCCTTTGCAATCCCAAAGGCTTTACTTGAGGACCCCCTCAGCAGAAAAGAAATGCTCCAAGGCTATAGCAAAAAACAAGCATATCCATGCCTAGAAGAACATGAAGATCAGCACACGGCAGCACTGGACTGGGAGCTGTGAGTCGACTTAGTGATTCAGGTTAACTCGCAAGACAATGCTATGGCAACTTCATTGCACATGGTGCTGTCATTAGCCTTGTTAAAGTAACTGCTTCTTATAGAACTAACTGTGCCCTGAGAGGACTGTATGGAAGAGAAAATTAACAGAAACAATTCAAGTATCAGGAGCTGGTAGATCATTGCCAGAGTAGAGGCTGCAAGGTATAGTGTGAGGTGATTAAGTAGAGCTTTTTCACTCACTGGTGCTGCAAAAAGAAAAGGCATCACATCCACCCAGAAGGCTACAGAGAGGGCCTCCAGATGGCTTTGGGTGAGGAAGAGTGATCCTTTGGCCAATGTTGCTGGGAAAAAGCCAGGGTCTGAACAACCCTTGCTGGGTCTCCTGAGTGAAGGTGTATAAAGCTGAAAGACCTGAAACACCCTGTGACCTTGGAAACATCACTGAGGGTGTGTCTTGCGCATCTTAATTGCATCTATTTATTATTCTTTGTTTACCAAGAAAGTGAAATGCTTCACATTAAGAATCCCTTTTATATCTTTAAGTATGTCTAGCTGTTTCTGTAATCAAGATATTTAAGTTCAGCTGCAGCACACTAAAGTGTGCAGACCCCAAGTTTTAAACATTTCAAGTTCATTTAGGAGTGGCCAGTGATAAAGCTTTTAAATTATGCTTCATTAAGGTTAATGATGATAGAAACAGGAAAATATGGATTTAAGCATACCTTAATTGAGTATAATCACCTTTTCAACATGAGGGATGAGAGGATACTCACAGGTTGCAAGGCTAAAAGAAGTTCATTCAGTGGATTGGTTAGGTTGGTGCCAAAGATTATGAACCCAGAGCTGATGCCAGCAGAGTGGAGCGCTTTATCTAAACTGGAAAAACATGGGGGAAAAAAAATAAGTGCATCTATCTCCAGCATGATCCCTTTCTGGTACAAAGTTAAATGAAGCAACTGCACTGTCTATTTTGGCATATTACCTGCCTTACAAGTCAGAGATGGTAAGTTGTATTATTTAAAGAAAAGTGCTTTACAGGACAAATTGTTACTTACTTTGAAATGAACAGGGCAACAGTGAATAGCAAAGCAACCAGGATAAAGAAAATGCCCAGTAATATCTGCAAATAAATCAATAAATAAAAAGATGAAATGGTAAATAATTACAACATAGTGTACTAAAATACCAACATACATAATCATACTCTGCCACCTTTGTGAACCCCAGTAAATGCTGCCTTTATATTTTTAAAGGCAGCTACTTAGTCAGCAAATATAATCTTTCTGCTATGTTTTTTGTCAAAGAGAGACCATATGGCATAGTCAGCCACAGTTTGGCACTGTTGCCTAGGGTGGCAGTGGAAGCAATGGCACCGAGACAAAGTTAGGAGGCTGCAACCAGGGAGGCAAAAGCTGGGTAGCAGCCAAAAAGGCAATAAAGCCTATCAGTTGCTTGCCTTCAATGGGTACATTTATAGCTAAAAAAATATCCACCAGTCATAGCAAAGAAAATGTTCCCTCAATGTAAAACATAAGTATCTAACATAATCATGTACCTATTAAAAAAAGCTATTTGGTCATTTACCTAGTGCCTACCAACCATACAAACACAGCCAGCTATATCTCATTAAAAAAAAGGGGTGGGGGTGGGGTGGGGTTGCATCAAATGTGTATTGATCTCTATATCAACAGTTACACCAAATTATACCAAATTACCTCGGGCAAAACATCCCTTGTAGTAAAGCATCAATTGAGAAACTAATAATAAAATCACTATACTGGTTGATATGAGGCAGCGAGATAGAGAGGAAACAGTAATTTCAATCTATATATGACAGTGGCCTTTTCTCTAATCTAACCAAAGAAATGCCAAAAAGAAGAGACTGTATTTACTGAGTGACAGCTTAGGTTTTGAAAGTAAAATAGGAAGGGAGCTGCCATATTTTAAAAAGCTTTTAAATTTTAAAAAAGGAAGCATTCATCACCTTCTATAAAATAAATCACATTCATTACGTAACAGACTCAGGTTAAAAATGCTTTTAAATATGTTGCATGATTACATCAAAGCACAGTAACCATTTCGTGAGTTCCTAGTACATTTTATCTGTCAGTGTTTAACATCTTTAGTGAGTCATTTTCACTCACTGCCAGTGTTGATATAAAAAGGACAGCATGTGTCTAAGAAACAGTGTGGCTGAAATCACAATCATTTGGCTTATCACTCTACACCAGTTTCTCAGTGTACAGTAAATAAATCTCCCAACTCATTACTGCTTAAATCTGAGTCTGGGGACTATCATTAGCAGCAACCCCCCTGGTTAAAGACAAACTGTTACAGACACTGGTTTAAAATGTTTGCGTGAGCCTGCAGTGCAGTTAAATACTGAAAAATGAATAGTGGTTGGAAAGTAAAATGTGAAATGGGTGAATGATGCTGGAACTTGTTCTATGCTTAACACAGAAAAATAGTCATTAAAACAGAGGAGTCCACAGTATTTTAACTGTACATTACCATTGCTAATTTATATACGAATGGGCAAAAAGGGCACATAAAGCTTGCAGATGTGCATGACAGTTGCAAAGGTTCAAATATGAATGTAAGTTTGCAGATATTCTTACAGTGAGTTATTACAGCACCACTGTAGCCAACTACATTATTCTTCTAATATCAGTCATGAAAAAATATTTTCTATAAGATTCAAATAACTAAGATGCCAAAAATCTGCTTATCAAATTCTGATCCTGGGCCTTTATAAGTGAAAGTATATGTTAGAGACATTCCTGTAGTTTGGTAATAGTTTACCTAATTTGCAGTGTGAAAAAAACTATTAAAAGTAAATACTTCTGTTCATTTTTACAGGATTGGGAATATAAAAACTTTATATTACACCCTTTTGCTGACCCACCATTACTTCGTATAATCAGAATAACGAGACTCAAGAGTCTTTTATTCTAAGCCATTTTGACTGTGACACCACCGAGTTATCTCAAAGTCCAATGAAGTATTTTAACCCCATTTTCAAAACCTGTTACGCAAAATTGATGACAAAAAAGGACTAAGGACTGTTGCAACCAAAGGTTGGCTTTAAAACTTTTCCTCATTCCAAACTCATCTTGTCTATTGGAAGAACAAGGCAACGATTATTTACTTTTAATTTTTTCCCCCCTCACTGATGCTATATTCTCACTGCAGGCAAAAGTGGCCCGAATCCAATTTTTTGTCCATATGTGACCCATATCATTCTTCTATGACAGTCTGAACAGCCCAGATCAGATTTTTTTCAAATCAGATTCAGGCCACTTCCATACATGGTCCTAAATTGGATACATATCCAATGTTTTCAAAGCGACATAGGTCTGAACAGTCATGTCACATTTCATTCGACGTTTCTGTCATTGATGTGAGATAGACCTCATAATTCTGTGCTGGAGGAGTGAGACAAGGAAAGATCAACTATCAACAATGCACAAAACAAGCATGACAGACAGCGTTGATGGAGCTAGTCACTTGAAAGAAAGTGAAGTTTTCTTCTGCGCATGCGCATCACTTTAGGGCCACAGACTGTCCACAGACCCTGATTGGGCTGCACTCTTGTTGGATTTTGTAAAAAAAATAAAAATAAAAAATTAGTTCATAACTGACCAATGCGGTGTGTCCAAATGAAATTTATTCAAGGGATAAGAAGTGTGGTGCACTTTGAGAATATCTCCTTAATGCTCATCAGTGCATCATGTCCTGATGTTTGTGCTTGGCCGGCAGTGTTGGTAGCACCAAATCCAATGGGAACAATTTTTTTTGAGTCTTTCAAAAGTAGTCATAAAATGCTCCTTTTCTCTAAGCCCCTTCAGGTTATTGGAATATAAAAACAGTAATAATAAAATTGTATATGTGAGGTCCAGGTATTAGTTTCCATAACCACCACTCCAACTGGGGGAAAAAATAACAACTAAAGACAAGTTTGTGGTTGCTTTGGTCTATCCCTTGGGAACCATGAGATCTTGCCTGAGAAATGTGAGACTCCCTGAGAGCCTTCAGAGTAAATTAGGTGAATAGATTTCCCGTGGGATTCCTATAACTATGCAGTTGTATAAAGTAGAACTCCAAGTAAATCTAGAGCAGTTCAGATTAGAACTTGAACACAAAGGAACTGTTTAGTAGGAAATAGTTAAAGCTGGCTAAAATGACCAAATAAAGAATTTTTAAAATACACAGCCATTGAGTGAAAAAAATTAGCTATTTTATATGTTGCAGCTTTAGCTTCCCTCTAATCAAATATCAATTAAAACAGGGACTGAATGGAAAATGGTATTCTACATAATTGTGTTTGTATACTCACATCCAATACAAAGGTATCAGCATAATTTCCCTTTTTACAGAATACTTCAAGAAGATGATTTCCTTTTGTCAATGGGAGCCAATTCTGTAATGGACGCTCACCTTGAAAGGTCTGAGAGCACTGCCCACTTTAGTGCAGCAGTTCCTCTCTGCAATTTCCAGGTGTCTCCCCCTGCGCCGGAGGACCTGCAGTTTGCCCTCCAGCTCCTGCAGGTTGTGTCTGTCCCTTGAGGACAGAGGACGTCCATCTTTGCACTGACAACAAGACCAACAAGTATCCAAAATGAATAAATGACCCATGTATGTATACTTGTGACCCAACAGTGTTGGAAGCTTGATGAGAGTATTTAAAATAAACTGTACAAATATTGTACATTTTGCAAGTGCCTGAATATGTAGATAATTCAAATATTGTGGTTTATGTTATATTAATGTACAGATGTAGGGATTTCTTTACTAAAGGCCTCTAATAGAGAAAAACTTTAACAACTATTGCATTATATTAAGACAACTATTTAAAATACAGCTATCAAAGTATTAAAACAAACTCTGTGTGTGTGTGTTTTATGTTTAACTGTTATCTTCTTCTTACCTACTGCGAAAATAACCTCTAACACAGCCATACCTACTTTTGAATAAATGTATCTGTGCAAGGGAAACATGAGGAATGAGCTATTCTTTTGCTTAAACTTCATGTTGCCACTAGCAACTAATAGATATCTGTACTTGTTTTTCTGTATATGTGGCCTCCAGTTGAGAGGCTGGTTGACTAAGAAATAGGGGTACATTAAAAAAAGACAGGAATGACTGAAGATTGATATTTAAGTGTAAAAATTCAGCAGAAGACTTCATGTGTTTAATAATATAAACATTTTTAATATAAATGATAAATGAATTTTACTTTTAGGTTTTTTTATGTGCTTAGGTTTTTTTTGGGCAGCACTCACCTTGGATTTCAGCTTTTCAATCTGATGTTCAACATCGTCAATGTCCTCAGTGTTCTCTAGACGTTCATACTTAACACTCCGTGTGCCTTTTATCAGATTCAAAGGCATAACAGACATACCATATGCCTAGAAGACAGTGAAAAACTACCATTATAATCAGACATCATTGTCAGAGTGAGATAGCACATATGGCACGTGCATCCACCCACACATACTCCTGCCTGATGGCAAACCTATCACAATGTGGGACACGACAACAGTCAAATGAGGGTAAGCAAACACACACAGAGCAAATCATATAGTTCCTGGCCTTCCAGGCTATGTCATTTTTGGTAGAGGAAAAAAGATTAAAATGGTGGAACCTATAATTGTGCTGAGGTTTATTGGAGAATTTGCTGCAACCATTTTGTGAGGATATCTCTGTCTTATATCACCCTGATACATTTATAGCTTAACAGTGCCCCCATGTGACAGCACTACCCTTACCCAGGATTTGATAAAATTTTAATAAGTATAATTTTAGGGAGAAGGATTTAGATTTAAGGCAGGGAGATGAAGGTGCAATCAATTTTCTATCACCTGAATTTAAATCAACATATAGCAATGTTTTTTCTTAGTTTAGGTTATATACAATGCATAAATAGTAAAAACATATACACAAACAGAGACAGTCGGAGAAAAGTTGAGCAAAATTCAAAGGTTACTTTCATCAATCAAGGATCTTCAATCACCTGAAGCAATATCTGGTCTTTAATTAAAAATTAGGGACATCTTTAATACCAGGAAACAGAACAATCAACACAATTGAAAAGTAACAGCACCAGGCCAATGCTTTCACAGTGCTCTCTCACTTTTACCAACTTGGAAGGGTGCCATTTTATGGGTTCATAGTAAAACAAAGGGCCATTCTGTGCAGGAATACTTTAAATCTTGTCAAAAGATGCTGCCCTCTTTCTTCCATTTTTCAAATGGGGAAATGTCACAGTCTATATTTTTCTAAAACAACTTTTACTAGTTTTTGAGTGTTAGGTAGCATTAAGAGAGCCGCATGGGATACTAAGTCAGGCTACACTATTATTAGTCTCTGCTGTGGATCTCTGCTACAGGCGAGTGTCGCCTCTCGCAATGAATCATGGAGCTCTTAAGGCCGGAGCATGTCCCGAATATCAAACACACTCATAAAAGGAAAACCTGTCCCAGATCCCAAGAGAAACATTTTCCTTCCCCTCAACTGCGCAACTACATGAGAGAAATATAAAAGAAACCAAAAGAAAGGGGAAAACAGGTTTCCCTCTGCTAGAGTGTATATTTTTAGATCACATATAGTAATACGCGCTCATTAAAGTTATTTTAAAACCAGCCATGGTCAATATTAACCAGAAATAGCTGAGCCGGGGAGGTGGGAATGTGTGTGTGCAACTCCATAAGTGTATGTTAGCTGAGGGGGGAGTCACTAACTGAAATCATTCAGAGAGATTCAAAAGGTTGCTGAGTAGGAAGAGGGAGAAGTAGTTGGGAACAGGTCTCCTACACGATCCTCTTCTTTGTTTGTCTTTGCACTGATGGAGGAACTATACAAGAGTGGATGGACTGGAAGTTCCTCACATATAGTATACAGTACTTAACTAAACCAATTGTTCTAAAGATAATTTTCAAATTACATACTCACAGTTCTCTGCTATTTGATTGATAGGAAAGTTTAAGACATTAAAGTTAACTCCATATACATAAATCAGAATAGTAATGTTACTATGTCTCTGTTTACACTACAAATGATAGCAGGTCGTAATGGTACTTCCCATTTAAATAACTGCTATATTTACTTTAGTCTGTGTAAAGCATTTTATAAAAGATTTTCTAAATATAATGTGTTGAGAACTAATACTGAATAATAATCATCACAATCAGAATACTTTATTAACCCCAGGGGGAAATTGCACTATGTTTATAAGAAGATAAAATATATCAGAAAACCCCATGTGAAAAGAGTCCAGTGTTCGGCATAGGTAGTTCAAGGTTGAACAATACTATTTACAGTATGTACACAGTGTGACAGTAGGGAATAATTCAGTTATCAAGGGGAGGAGCTGTAAAGTTTAATAGGCAAAGGTAGGAGTGTTTATAATCATAAATCAGAATTTCACTGTTGTTACAATTGCACAGTTAGATATACATGAATGAAAATAGAAATGAGTAGATGAGAATGTGAATATGGAAGTGGATTTGAATAAATATAACGATATAGTGGATATGGATACATATATATGTTATAAAATAAATATAGTGATTATACTAAACAGAGTTGCACCCTCCAGTGTCTTTCATGTTTAATTTTGAGAAGAAAGTAACTAGCCTGACAATAATGACTACTGCAATGTTCATGAGTAATGGAAAAGCATTTCTAGTTATCCCAAAAAGGGGTTCACAGCATGCTTTAAACCTCACCAGCGACCAGTCATGTTGACCCTGGTTCTGCTGGAGGTCTCTTCCTGTTAAAAGGGAGTTCTTCCTTCCCACCATTTCAAGTACTTGCTGTTAGAGAATCATCTGATTGTTGGTGTTTTGTATCACTGTATCACTAGTTCGGGCATTGAAATTAAGTATTCATTTAGGGTATACCAAGAAATAAGGCTAAAACAAATGACTTTCACCAGTAATGACAAAAACATAGACTGCATGCTAATCTATGCAACATTTAGATTTGAAAATAAGGTAAAACAACAAATCAGGAATAACTGGGGGTCTAATTTCCAGCTCCACTAAGATGCTAAATTTGAGGCTTTAAAACGCAGACTCTAAAACATATGTGACTATATCCATGCTTTTTATATAGTATAATATTACTATCTGGGCTTGCGGGTTGCTGAATTCGTATGTACAGCAAGTTCACAGAAAGGCTTACTCTCCTGATAATGTTCATTTTATGTAATTCTTGCCATTTTCTTTGACAGAATATTAGTTTTTTAAAAGACTTAACCCACTGCAGTGACTCTTAGATACCATGTTTTATTCAAAACCCAGTCACAATGTTATAAACTTTGAAATGCAGTTAAAAAAGTGTATAGGTGGCAATGAAGAACAAATTACAATAATCAAATGTAAATAAAAACACACCTAAAGGTATTGCAGAACTGTAGAATAACAAACCCCCCTCCAATTTTCTTAGAAAACCTTATTCCTAGAGTAATCTCAGGGCCTGTGATTACATTATCAGTCATTAACCCAGTTTATTTAAATATCAGCATTTTGTGGGTGTAGTTTAAGAACAAGAAAATGGTAGCTCCACAGTAGACAGAACCATGACAGGCCAGGCTTTTAAATGCATGAGTTTTGAAATTTTGCTGATCAATTCTATCAGTCAGGTACAATGGGTGCAACTGGGTGCAGAGTGGGAGATAACACAGAATATATGCACAGGATACGTATGTGCATAGTACAGGGTAACTGGGGATAAGACAATGTTTTTACACTTTCATAACATTTCATTTTTTCATATCATCACACTTTTCTTATTTATTACAATCTAAAATAGAGATTTACATAGATGAGTTACTATCAAGCGAACCCATACTATCTTTGCCATGGGTAGAAATACTGTAAAAATAAATACATTATTTGTATTCAAACTTAAAGTACAATCTCATCCAAGACTGAACTCTATTGGATTTACTGCAGTGACAGGATCCTACTTTACTAGAACACCTCAATAAATAATAAAATAAATGAGTAATTAGTGGCCATTACTTTTTGCATTTACCATTAAAAGCATTGGGTGAGTTTTGCAGAATAATGGGCAAATATACACAAAATGTAGACAAACAAGGAGATGCTTAAGCTATTTGTAGAGGATGCCTCTATTTAAAGTTAATCTATGTACACTGAAAAGAATGCAGCATAGGCTTGCTTCACTGTGTATGAATTTTAAGTGCACAAGGTTGAAGTGTTGTATGCCATTTACATCACAGAGCTGTGTGCATTAAGAGCAGATGGCTAGTTCTGCACAAAGGGTAGTGATAAATTAGCACAGGAGTCATGGACAACATTTTCTCTGCTTAGGGAACCTGTCACTTGGATTCCATTAAGTTAATCGGGCTTAGTATAAGAGATGATAAATCAGACAGTTTCTTGGAAATATGGGTAGGCTGCCACCTAGAACGGTTATCACGCTTGTAGTTAAGGAAGAGAGCAAATACAACAGACAAAAGGACATTATACGAAGTGAGATAAAGAGAGTTTCTATTTTGAGTCTGTGACAATAAAGGAGGGAGGAGCTGCTGCTGGTGTTTCCTAAAAGCCTGATTTCTTTGATTGACTTTATCAAAACAAGCAACATTAAAAACAAAGACATGTTGGGTGTTTTGATTTCCACAGGGCATTCAGTCTAGAGCAACAAGGGCCAGAGCATATCTGAGCACAATTCCATCTCTGAAACATACTGGGTAATTATCCACTCTTTGGAGAACTGTTATATGAAGGTGAGAGAACAGTGGATAAAATCCCAGATAAGATTTTTTTTCCTAAAGGGAGACTGGTCCTACAACTTACTTGACTTGGTTGTGCATTATTCATTAAGAGCCTCACATTCAATTGTTGTGTAATTTGTCAAATAGGATTCTTTGAACTCAACAGAAACTAGATAGATTGGGGTTGGCTGTCACTTATACTTTCACTGCCTGGGTTGATACCCAAGTAGTGTTTTTATATATATATTTGCAGTAGGCACTATTCTGTGTAACCCCACCCTGATACTAGAGCCAACACCTCCAGGTAATATTCACAGTCTAGTTACCAAGATAACGGCTGTGAAAAATGGACAACATTAATAGGTCAATTTTTTTCTGATCTAGAAAAAAATGAAAAAGTGCAGAATGCTGAGGGAATCAAAATACAGGCACATATTAATGGAACCTGAGGTAGATTCATATATATAAATAGACAGCAGATAAGTGGTTGATAAGGCTGTGAGGAGGGCCCATACATCATGCAAAAGTCTCAGGTGCTTAGGTGAAAAGACAGCAGCCTGAGCAATTTGAGCAACAGAATGCCAAAGCACTAAAATCACAAGGCATTACTAATACTGAAGGGCCACTCTATCTCTGTGTCAACCAAGATGATGGGTAGCAATTTGTACATAAAAAATTGCAGTGCAGCTAAAAGAATATTTTACTAAAAATTAAATAGCATGCATTATGAACCATTAAATATTAAGTGAATCATCTTGGGTACATGTGACAAAACAAAGATAACTCTATTTAGTTTTTCTTCATACCTCAAAACATTTTTTGAGCTAGTCTGTCATGTCTCAGTAAAATCAAGTTCTATTAAGCTGCAGAAATGTTAAGATTTGGAACTCCTCCCATTGGAGGGTTACTTAATTACTATGCAGATAAATGCTATATTGCTCCAATGAACACATTAAATAACAGCGACCATTTGTCTCAGGTCTCCACTTACCGTGTAAGTGATCACAGCCAACATGCCAATCAAGGTCAAGGAGCTGATGGAGAAAGACAGAGCAGGAAGACCATCTGCAGGAGAAAGATCAGGCAAGCCATTACGGATCTACCATTGACCTTTGAAAGACATATTAATGGACTCTTCACAATACATGCAAACTGTCAAGCTGATACTTTCTGTTTTTTTTAATGTTTTTAATTTTTCCAGCTAGTTTGTTTTTTGGGTGAGCGCTGGTCGCTGAAATGCACAAAGCACCGGAACCCTAATTGCAGTGACTCTATTAAATACCAATCAGACATCAATGATGTAGTAGCTCCTCCAGCTCGTGATCTCTCACAATTCACAGGTTATTGTAATGTGTGAAGTACAGTAAGAAAGTAATACGTTTTCTCTTTGCTGGTTGGCTGTATTGCACAAACTAATGAAAATTAAAAACCATTGAGAAATCAAGGAGGCTGACAAACAGTCATATTGAAGTCAAATTAATCTTGTTCGCCATCAAAAGAAGGCAATTGTGTTCAGGAGTATTATGACTACGCAGTCTGTAGTAACTATGGCCATTAAAAGGATAAAAATATTTGAAATCATCAGCATATCACTGCATTGACCATATTACTTTTGTTAGTATAATGGTGAGAGAAAGGACCCGACCACACCTTCCTAATGTGGGAGTCAACTAATAACTCACTCCATGATCAAGACCAATAAGATTATGATCATCATCAACTAACAAGATACAAGTGGTAACCAGCATGTGTGGAAAAGCAATATTTCAAGCTATCACAGTGCAAACAGAAGTAGGTCTATGATGTAAAAGAAGAGAAGCATTGAAAAGCTGCCAGCACAGCAACAGTGGAACATAGCAAAGTGACCTCCAAGTTTTTCTTCAAGTCCTTTGGCCAGATGAGCTAAAAATTAGCTCCAGTTGTCTACAAAGAGGTCCTTAGGCTATTGAGGGTAACTGAAAGATGGTTTATAAAAAGAGATATTGTATTTATATTGGAGGTTCTCCACTGATTGTACAAATGAGTTCAATTTACCTTCCATCAAACATACTACTCTGAATACTGATTTTTAAAGTTGACATGATTTGGGTAATTTAAAGAAAAAAAGCTTAAGCCTGGAAATTAAAAAAAATTCACTTAAAAGCATCCACTTCAAACAGTGGATAAACACTTTGAAAGCGAAAGGTAAGGAGAGTATAACAAAAACTATGACAAATTCATATGATGAGGTGGTTTTAGTGTTTTATGAGCACCCAAAACACCAAGATGAGCAATGAAGTATTCATGGATTTATGGTGCTATGGTTGTGTCTGTCAGCACTAGTATTTGCCCACGCTGAGGCAACGCAAAGGGGAATGCAACCAATGCAAATGTGCTCCCTAGCAGCCCTCCAAAAATTCAACTGTATCATGACTGCAGTTGCCATGGTGACCGAGACCAAGATGGCAGCTTAGTGTGGGAGGTCTGTACAACCGTGCACAATTTAATCTAAACTCCTGAGCAAATAGCACTAACTTTGAAAGTTAAACCCCCGTGCTGATGTGCCAAAACCCCCTGCAACCAAACGAAGCGACATAACTACTCGGGGACTCAGAAGTACTAGTAAAATAACTCCGCCAGGTACAACAGGTAACGGTAGCGGAGATGCTAACGCTGGCAGTACGGCCGATGTGGCGGACGTTTTGAACGAGCTGAAGTTACTCTGGACAGACTTTGGAGCAGAGTTGAAGCTGCTCCGGGCAGAGTTTGCAGCCTTAATAACCCTAATATTAAAGCCAAACAAACCTCCAACTGAATGTTCATCTTACAGACCGATTAGCTTGATGGGATGTGACACCAAAATACTATGTAAAGCGCTTTCAAGGAGATTGGATAAATATCTTCCTCAGCTGATTAATGATGACCAACAGGGGTTTGTTCAAAGAAGACAAGGGTATCACAATGTTAGGAGAGTACTGAACATACTTTATGAGAAACATAATGCAGCAGATACAGCAATGCTATCAGTAGATGCTTGCCAAGCATTTGATAGGATAGCGTGGAGCTACCTTTTTGAAGTGCTCCGAAGATTTGGATTAGGCGAAATGTTTCTTAAGTGGATCAGACTATTATACACAAACCCAACTGTGGAGATCTTAACTAACAATACAATTTCGCAACCCTTTAGCTTACAGAGGTCCACGCGCCAGGGCTGCCCTCTGTCCCCACAGTTATTTACACTA
>VUQH01090624.1:0-14445 GCA_015106775.1 Etroplus canarensis
AAACTGAGGTTATTATATTTGGCCCTAAAAACCTCAGAAACAGTCTTTCTAACCAGATACTTACTCTGAACAGAGAGCAGGCATACTTGTGGTTCCTGAAGTTTTTAAAAGTAGAATGGTAGGCAAGGCCTTCAGCTATCAGGCCCCTCTCCTGTGGAACCAGCTCCCAGTTTGTATTCAGGAGACAGACACTCTCTCTACATTTAAGATTAGGCTTAAAACTTTCCTTTTTGATAAAGCTTATAGTTAGGATTTAGTTATGTTGCAATAGGTTTACGCTGCTGGGGGGCTTCTTATGATGTGTTGGGCATTTCTTCATCACCCACCTCTTTTCACTCGCAGTGCAATTATTTGTTACTGCTGGATGTCATTAAATGTCCTCTCTCTCCCATAGTCTGTGTCTCTCTTTGCTCTCCTTTCTCTCTTCTCTATTCCCTCACCCCAATGGGTCGAGGCAGATGGCTGTCCCTCCCTGAGCCTGGTTCTGCCGGAGGTCTCTTCCTGTTAAAGGGGAGTTTTTCCTTCCCACACTCATATACAGTAAGTGCTTGCTCACAGGGGATTGTCTGAGCGTTGAGGTTTTCTCTTTAATACTGTATGGTCTTTACCTCACAGTGTAAAGCGCCTTGAGACTACTTTTGTTGTGAACTGGCACTCATACTACACACTTATAAAATTGCGTTTTATATGGGACCTTTAAAAAACTGTTTACATTTGCTTGAACTTGACTTTATGAAGGAAAAAATAACAACCCTATAGCTTAGTTTAACTGTTATCATACAGTAATGTAATTTGAATGTAAATCACTATGAAATTCAAGTTTATATAGAGAGTCAACCAAGGCGTAACCATTAATTATAATTTAACCTGCAATCAAGCACAAGAGGGGACAGATATTTAAACACTCGTGCCATGTTTGGCTATGTATACCTACCATTTCTAAGCTGTTTCTGTGGTAACAAAATGCAAATTAACTGACTAAACACAAACTGAATAGACTTATGGGTAGGGTAAACTGAGAGATCATTTTCAACATTTATTCAACTCAATAAGAAAATACAACTAATAACAAATGATCAAATTTTCTCAGTTTAGGACAAGAGTTTTATGACACTGCATTATAACTTGCAATGTGATCTACACTTGTGGACATCTGGACTCACAGACACACATCGTTCACGCTTTGTGTTTATTATGCAACACTAATCTGATGCTTGTGCTCAATAGCAGCCATTGTGTTTGAGAGCTGCTGCTGCTGAGTTAAATGACGCCATGGAAATCCATGAACTGTAGGCAGTGCTGTACCATCAACAAAATTATGAAAATAGATGGCAAAAGTAATATTCACTACAGACACATCTAACATGAAGACTAATACAACTGAAATGAAAAAAATATATATGTGAATGAATTGTTGTAATACAGTGTCCTTTTTTAACCCTGGATGATAAAATCTACCTCAAACATGCCCGAAGTCCAGCCTGGGGACCAATCATAGCCAAAGATCAGATTTTATATGGCCCATAACTCCATAACTCCATAACTCCTGTCTTACAAAGTATTTTTAATGGCTTGCCAGCACTATTAGACAGAATTAATAAATTAAACAAGCTAAAAATGCAATTTCTCTTTTTACCTCATGGTGGCAGCACCATGTGATCGGTTACAAATGTGTGGATATTTTCTGCCAGTTGGCACCTGTAGAAAAAGAGAAAAGTTTATAGTGAGGGCGCTGCTTCCAGGACAGATGAAAATAGCTATATTTTTTCACTGAAAACTTAAACAATTGCATTTTCCTAATTTGCCAAGAGAATTCTGCTGTGTATAAGGAGTTCAAGTAAAAAGACACTATCAGACAAACCATGTCAGTGGATATAACAAGCTAAAAAGGAGTGTGCTAATATGTAAAGCAACTCAAAGCTGACTCAGCCTCACAATCGCAGTTGTTCATGGAGGCGCGTGATTCACATGAAAATACCACCAAAGCAAGATAAGAAGTTGCTTTGTTAATAAAACCTTTTACGGAGGGTGTGTTTATCAAAGACTGTTCCATGGAAATGCTAGAGAATATTTGCCCTGAGAGATATTAGGTAATTTATATTATTCAAGTGAATATCAAGAAGGACTGTTGGTCCTTGGGCATTTTCCAATTAATAAATATGGTACTAAAAAAGTTTGATTTACCTGGAAGTATGAGGCCAGCTCAGCCTTCCCCATTGTTGTGTTAGATACTGAATGCCACTGAAAGATAGAAACCAGCTTTGTAGGGGTCACCACTGTGAATCATCTGGCACCATCTCACCCTATCACTTGCATCCTCTTCCCTCACACCAACCCTCTGCATGTCCTCCTTCACTACATCTATGGACCTCTCTGTGGTCTTCCTCTTTTCCTCCTGCCTGGTAGCTCCATCTTCAACAGCCATTGTCCAATATGTCCCTTATCCCTCCTCAACACATGAACCACTATTGTCCCTCAAAATCATCTTTTTTTTTTTTTTTTTAAGACCTGTCCTGTCTGGCAGCATTAGCAAGCAGAATCATCATCTGAATGCTTTGTTGTGCCAAACACATTTGATTTGCCGAAAGGAGTTCTATAAACTTTATAGGCTCCTCTTGTTGATACATTTCTTTCTTTCTTTATTTTTTGCCAGAACAGACAGGTAACGAAGAGAAAAGAGAGAAAGAGAGAAGAAGCGAAGAGAGAAAAAAAAAAAGAGGAAGAGTGCACATTCGGAAGCCAAACACTGCATCTATAAAGCTCATACTGCAACTGAAATAAGAAAAACACACATATCATACGCAATCATACAATCATATAAACAAACACATATAAATGTGTGAGTGTGTGTGTTTGTCACAGAATGTACTTAGCACTGAGGGTGGTACACAGCTCCCGTACTACCCAGAAGCAAGTCAGACAGCGGCAGGCCCGGGGGACCCAAGTCATCCGCAGCTCCCGTGGGGTGCAGGAACCCAGGCCAGTCATCCCCATGGCAGCCACACACCCACCCCAGCAGGGGGGGAGAGGAAGGACCTGGCCAGAGCCCCTCCATGGTCAAGGGATGGGAGCCCCAGAGGAACCGAGGCGCCAAGTAGCCGACCCCGCCAGAGACCACCCCCCCCCGGGGCAGGCTCGAGACGAGGCCAAATAGCACCGGCAACTGAGAGCCCCCTGCGCCCATGCCTAGGCAGGGCCCAGCCACCCAGGACCGCCAAGAAGGGTGGCCAGCGTCCACGCCCAGCCTCAAAATCATCTTAAATGCTTGTGCAGTTGTATGTCTTGCAAGTCTTCTGGCCATTTTCACCGAAAAGAAGATGCAAAGAATTACACAATAGGACTTTTGAACAATATGTTTGATAAAAGTGGCTAAAAGTACACAGACAGGTGAAGTGAATAACACTGTATCTTTTCATCATGGCGCCTGTTAGTGGGTGGAATATATTAGCCAACAAATGAACAGTTTGGAAGGAATGGTGGTGAACAGGTGCAGTCCACGCCTCGACAGGTCAGGACTGCTTTGGCAGCAGAAGGGGGACCAACACGATATTAGGCAGGTGAACATAATGTTATGGCTGACTGGTGTGCATAGCAGAGGGTCAAACTGACTAACTCCTAAAATATTGGCGTACTATAACACATAGTAATAGAATAGCACACAAAAGAATATGTTCGGGGTCCAGTCGGACCCTATTCAGTGGGTGTGGAGTTAAGTGCTGCTTTATTTCAAATATGCCTATAGTGGTTTACACACTCGCCTCACAAGTGAAAGGTCCCTGGTTCGATTCCAGGTGGGTACATAAGCCTCTTTCACCATGGAAGATTGCATCAGGAAGGGCATCCAGGGTAAAAAAAACCCCAAAAAACAACCAAATTACTGATGTGGATTAGTCCGCTGCGGCAACCCCTTAGGGAAAATACAATGGAGCAGCTAAAGGTGCATACCAAACACACAAATACCAGTGAAAACATGATAGGTGCTATTCTAACAACAGTTTAGGAGAATTAATCAGATCCTGTTTTATCCATCTAAGTGATTGTTTCATTTTATTATAGCTCTAATCTGCTCACTGTATGTTACATACAGACTAGTCTCGCTCACTCTCACACATACACACAAACGTACACACACACGTGGTCAAGATGTTGTTCATGTTGACTGGACACTTCATCCTTTCAAATTTCAGATCAGCACTTGGAGACAAATCTCACATGTTTCTGTGATCACACTTAAAAACCAAATTCAGTCAGACACAAGCACTGCACACCGGTAGCTGTTGGCCTGAAACAAATATAGTACACATTGCCCTCTAGTGGATGTAAATTGCCTAGGCATATTAGCCTGCCTCTGAGTTCACTGAGGGTATATTGCACAGTTGCCTGAAGCTCTACAACAGCAGATCAGTGTTAACCAAACTGAGCGTCAGATATTTTCTACTAGTGTGAAATATTGTGCAAAACAAGGCCTACAAGGTGTGACAAGGAGACAGCACTTTTGTAGCCGTAGTTTTTTCATTCTTGTGCACCCGCTACAAACATTATGTGATAGAAATCATTTCAGCTTCATTTAAGTTCACTAGATAAATAAATAAAGCTCATCAGAGGCAGACTGCTCCCAGTACATGGATGGAATGGAATAAAGATTTTCAATATCTGCTTGATATTAATCTAGCTTAAGCTACTTACTGTATGGATCCTTTAGTCTGGTGGTTCCCAAAGAAGAGTTTTGGCAACTTCTAACATTTCAGTGATAAGTCTTAACCAGGAAAATGTGTAATGAAGTAAGAATTTTCCTAGGAAAGAGGAAAACAAACAAAATTTGCCTTCTTGAATCTACAGTGCATCTGGAAAGTATTCACAGCACTTCACTTTCTCCACATTTTGTTGTTTTACAGCCTTATTCCAAAATGAATTAAATTCATCCTTGTCCTCAAAATTCAGCAAGCAACACCCCATAATGACAATGTGAAAAAAGTTTTTTTGAATGTTTGCAAATTTATAAAAATTAAAAATAAAAGGAATCACATGTATGTAAGTATTCACAGCCTTTGCCATAAAGCTCAAAATTGAGCTCAGGTGCATCCTGTTTCCACTGATCTGCTGGGCAATCGGGGGAGAGGGGCCTTGGTCAGGGAGGTGACCAAGGACCCGATGGTCACTCTGTCAGAGCTCCGGTGTTCCTCTGCTGAGAGAGGAGAACCTTCCAGAAAGACAGCCATCTCTGCAGCAATCCACCAATCAGGCCTGTATGGTAGAGTGGCCAGATGGAAGCCACTCCTTAATAAAAGGCACATGGCAGTCCGCCTGGAGCTTGCCAAAGGGCACCTGAAGGACTCTCGGACCATGAGAAACAAAATTCTCTGGTCTGTTGAGACAACGATTGAACTCTCTGGTGTGAATGCCAGGCATCATGTTTGGAGAAAACCAGGAACCAGGAACTGGGAGACTAGTCAGGATAGAGGGAAAGATGAATGCAGCAATGTACAGAGACATCCTGGACAAAAACCTGCTCCAGAGCACTCTTGACCTCAGACTGGGGTGACAGTTCATCCTTCAGCAAACAATGACCCTAAGCATAGAGCCAAGATAACAAAGGAGTGTCTTTATGGGGTGTTGCGTGTTGAATTTTGAGGGAAAGAATGAATTATATTCACTTTGGAATAAGGCTGTAACAAAAAAATGTGGAAAAAGTGAAGTGCTGTGAATACTTCCGGATGCACTGTATATTTGTTTTTTGGACTTTTTCTCTAACTTTTATTGAATGAGTTATTTTTTTCCTTTTTCACAATGAAAAAATATAAATGAGTAAAATGAAATGAAAATATGGAGGGAAAATCTCTCTGTTGATACTTGAGATATAATGTAAAAGAAGGCTGGCTATTTTAGTACGAGGTCAAATAACAACAAGGTTGATGATAAAATCTTTCTGTAAATTGTGATCTGTATTTTCCCCTATTAAATGAATGCATGAGAATAAAAAGTGCACTATTTTGCTCTGAAAAGTAGCAACTAACAAGTAAGAGATCAATTTTAAAAATAAGACTGTGCACTCAGTTACTATGAACCTTCAGCTGCTCCCTTGTATTTTCCCCAAAGACAATCCACATTGGTAATGTGGCAGAGGTTTTAGACTGGATGTCCTTCCTGACACACTCCTCTGTGGTGAAAGGAGCTTGTGTCCCTTTGAATGTGGTGCCTGACAGTCTCCTCTGAATTTCAGAAATTGATGATCTGCTGGAAGTTTTCCTGCACAAACATCTCTAAGGTTTACAGAGAATGATCTGAAAAAGAGAAAATATCCAGTGAGCAGCAGTTCTCCAGGTGAAAATACCTTGCTGATGCCAGGTCTGATGAGTATCAATATCTGACACTGAGATGGTAGGGTCAGAATTTGGCATAAACAGTATGAAAGCATGGATCCATCCTGCCTTGTACCAACAGCTCAGGCTGCTGGTGGTGTAATGTTGTGGGGGATATTTTCTTGGCAGACATTGGGCCTTTTAGTACTAACTGAGTATCTTTTAAACACCACATCCTACCTGAGTATTGTTGCTGACCATGTCCATCCCTGTAAGACCACAGGGCACCCATCTTGTGATGGCTGCTACCACCAGGATAAATGGCCATGTCACGGAGCTCAGATCACCTGAAACTGACTTCTTGAACATGATGAGGTCACTGCACTGGAATGACCTCCTTCTACAGTCACCAGATCTCAATCAAACAGAGCTCTTTTGGGGAAATTAACATTAAAAAATGAGCATCTGCAGCAACTGTGTGCTGTTATCATGTCAACATGGAGCAGAATCTCTGAGGAATGTTTCCAGCACCTTGTTGAATGTTTGTCATAAAGAATTAAGGCAGTTCTGGGCACAAATGGGTCCAACCAGGTAATAAGCATGGCAAGGTGTACCTAATAAAGTGGCCAGTGAGTGAGTGTACAGCAGTACATTTGGCAGGAAAGAACAGGTTTGTTACTTTACTTGCTGCCTTTTTCAGTGCTGTACTTGTAAAGTGTCTTTTGTTGTTGTACTTTTATATAGGAGCTCATTTCACCACTAATAAATTAAAGCCGTAAACTCCTGACCTTGAAACATGAGTTGATGGGGGTCTCTTAAAGGCAGCAGGCTTGTCTGCTTTATCACCACATTCCTGGTGAAAAAAAAATGTCTAACTGTAACCTGATCAGGGTGCTTAAGAGCAAAAAATGTGTGCAGCAAACCTGTAAAGTGCTTGGACTGACACTCCCCTTTATTGTGTGTCTGTTTAATCATTGATTGAAAGCACTTTTTCCCCCGTCGCAGTTCAGGCTGGAAGGTGCTCTTTGTCATGTCCTTGGGTTTGAAGAAGCTGGCTTGTTTGTTTTTGATATACCCCATGTTTCAGCCTGTTTTCCAGTGTGGACGCTGGGATAGCTCAAGGTAAATGCTCCAGTTTATCTTTGTTTTTCTTTACACAAAGATAAAGAAAGTGAAAGTATGTAGTATGTAGGTTTTTAAAAGAATGAACACGGAAAGAAGAGAGCAGTACTACCTGAGAGATCACCTGTAGGTAAGGTAATGCAGGTAAGTGTACTTTTTGTCCTCCTTTTACTGTAACTAACAAAAGCTAAATATTAGTCTTTTTTATACAGAAGACCGCCTCTGTCTTGTGTGAAAAGGGATCAGTGACAGTCTAGTTAAACATTAGCACTCCGTAAAAATATAATTATTTGGTGTCAACTGACTTAACAAACCTTCACAATCAAAAGTATTATAATATAATATAATATAATGTAATATGTGGCATTACTTTAAAAAGTGGACGCACGTTATGTGGAAGCAGGCCTATGTAACTGATTGTTTTCCATTTTTCCAACTTTATATCTATCATTTGTAAAATTATCCCTTATCTGTTATGATGATCATGATGAAGGCCACAAGCATTTAATCACGCAATAGATTATTTAGTCAAATTTTGACCTCTGGAAAGTATTCAGCATTTATAGGGTTTAACTGGTTGTAATAATATCCCAGAAATTATGAAGACATTTCAAGTTATATCAATATTATATATCATTAAAATTATTGTCAAGAAGTTCTGGTGTAATGTGTTAGTTTTAGATTTTTATAAATGTTTATATATTTGAAAATAAGACTTAAATACATTATATGGACAAAAGTATTGGGCCACACCTCTTAAATACTTAAATCAGGCATTTCATTCAGTCTCATTTGCACATGTGTATGAAATCAAGCACCTTGCCATGCAGTCTGCCTTCAGTCACATTGGAGAAAGTTAAGATAAGATAAGACTTTATTGATCCCACGGTGGGGAAATTTGTGCATTACCATAGCAGAAGAATACAAAGAGTATGTCAATAAAATCAAGAAATACCAAATAAATAAGATAATAAGATGCTACACTATATACAACGGTAGCTGAGGTTCTATGTACACGCATACATAGTATGTGTTATGGATGGGGGGGTTGTGAAAATATGCAAGTAATATGCAAATATGCAAGTTAATGCCTATGAATTTAGAATGGGATGTCATAAAAGCTCCTCTAGGTGTAATGTCTAGTGGCCCAATACTTTTGTCCACACCGCGTATTTATCTTAAATTATTTTGTTTTCTTATTTTTATTGGATATAGATTTGAGCTTGCGTCTATAAAATGTCTCTTATAATTCAGCACAGATTTTTTTCTAATGGTCTAAATCTCAAAAATATCCAGTTATAATTATCATGTAGTGGAAGTGGAGCAGGGACGAGGACCCAAATACAGGACTCCAAAGCAGATGAGCGTCAACAGAAAATGACCTTCATTCCAAGGATTGTAGCTCAGTCCAGAACACAAATAGCTGCCAGCAGCAGCACAGCTTAGCTAGAAAACTAAGGAAAGTCTAGAAACACTGCTGTGAATGCACGGTAGGGCAGACACACAGAGAGAAAAAGAACAGAGAATGAGACAAGGAGTCAATAGGATGAAGAACCAAAGTGAGGCCAGGCTATATTTACACTCACAGACTAATTGTTAATGAGAGACATGAGGGTAAGGGGCACACAGATGGCAACGATCTTTCTTAATAATCTGCTTTTTTATAAATTAGAAGTGTGTTCATGTCTATCGGGATGTGATCTAATGTGTGATGGATCCATTTCTGTAGCCTCTGTAGTCAAAACAAGCTCGTAGACAAGTTGTAAAACAACTTCAGAGTTTATATTTCATTTTTAGAAAATCATAGCAAAACTGCAAAAGACACAACCAACAGGATATTAAAAAGTGAGAAGTCCTTCAGTACAGCTCGTAGCTGCTGATACAACAGATTCGGTTTCATTTTGTCTGCAGTTTCTTTCACATTTTTTTCAGCAGAACTGCTGGCACTTATGTTATTAGTAAACAAAATTGCTCCACCCATCCATGTTCTCAGCAGTCAAAATGCCCAAAAACTTGTTTCACACGCACATATGTTGTCTTGTAGAGCAAGCTCAGAGCACAGAGAGACATTTTTTCTTTACATTTAAACATATATTTCAGGTTGCTCCTCACAGTTGGATAGTTAATGAAATGAGATGATGGACCAGTCCACTGAGAACCCCAGGGAGGACAGCGTGTCCCTCAAGAGCAACAGGTCGGTCAGTAGCAATGGGAAGATATCGCCTGACAGTGGCGGGAAGGTGGGCATGCTGAAGTCACTCAGACAGAGCTTCCGTCGAGCAGCAGAGAGGAGTTCGCTATCATCTGGGGTCAAGAGGTTAAAGGTCACACCCAAATCAGAGACAGCGACAAATGATTCAGATTCTGTGGCTTCACCACCACCTCTGTCACCCAGTGAGTACTGCCATGGCTGTGATAAAATCTGCTGTGGAATGGGATTTGCAGGCAGGTACAAAAACATGGCTTGTCAAGGTCAAAAAAAAGAGTGGAGACAACGAGATAGTGAGTGGTTTTGTCCTGCCTTATGGCTGAATATTTACATTTTTACAGTACAGTAGGAGGAATGATTACATTTTTTCGCATTTATGGCTCCTGTGGGTAGTGAACTTTTAACCCTCTGAGGTAAAGAGAAGTTCTTACAGATCATTAATGATAATGTAAGATTAAAAAAAAAAAACTCTTATAAAACATAAGTAATGTTATGTATTGACCTGCCTGCTTTGTTCACCTAATCCTGCCTCTTCTAATTCACCTTAAATTAATGCCTGACTACATTTTTCCCAGAGCACCCACCAGAAAGCCTGTGTGAACTCATTCCCCTCAGATGTGGGTGCCACTCTATATACAGTTTGTGTAGGCGGAAGGAGCAATAGCGTGGGAAAGGTGCAGGAAGAGCAAAAAAGCAAATATATCTAGTTGACAAAAGGCAGGCACCATTACACTTAATAAAACTGTAGGAGCAGAAATGGGACTCCTGTGTCTTCAGCATTAGATCTTATTTGGCTTTTTGTTGAGCATCAGGGCAGAATGGCAATGATGTTTGGTGACCGGGCACACACAATGAAAATCTACAATAGCAGCAGGTTTCCAATGTTATTTCATAAACTGTTAAACTAGAATTTGATCAACTGGAAACATTTAGCAAATTTCAAAACATTTATTGTCACCGAATTCAATAAAAGAGGTTGTAAAATGTGCCAGCAACATTTTAGAATTTATGTCATAAAGTATATTCTTATCATAAAGAATTAGGTCTGTAAGTTTTTGGACAGTAACACTTGTTTTTTGTAATTTTGCCTCTGTGCACTACCACAGTGGATTTTAATTAAAGCACTCAACATGCACATTAGATTTTTATTCATAAGAATGCAAGTAGAGGTTAAAATACTGCATAGGTGCAGACTAATTTAAAATAATTTGAATTAGGTGGATTTCAGTCATGGAAAACAGCACATGAATGTGATGTGTTGTGAGTGAGAACATAGTAGTTTTGGAATTCACCTAATGAGTTTAAAAAGTCTTCCCGGTACTTTTCCAAAGGTAAACGGAGCTGGTAACCATCTGAATAATCATGTCACCCTTAAAATATGAATGAAATGTAAACACACTGCTCTTTGTCCCAGAAGTTTAAGTCTACTGTTATATTCCTAAAATGTAATAATTTCCTCCTGTGTATAAAAATGTACGGTATATTGGACATGACACAACAGACACAGAACATTTCTCGATTTTTTCTGTGCGTGTGGCTTTCAGTATAAATATGCAACACAAACCACCTCTGATTAACATCTATTTGAAATGGGGCATGTAAGAATTTGTGTGACTTGTGTCTGTGCAGCAGAGTGGAAGAAGTCTTTGTGTTTGTTTTGTTCAGTCTTGTGTATTAGTGCAGCCACCCTTCAGGACTGCCTCGTGCTTCAGGTTCTGTGTTTCCGTGCCGGCCAGTCGTTGCATTCATCTTTCTCTTTTGATCTGACATGGCTTGGCAAGCATAAGTTTGAGTCAAACAGCATTTAAAGTAGGTTGCACAGGAAATGATTGACATTTGAATGCGTCAGGCCTTTCCTACACCCTCTTCCTTATATAACACATAGGGTTGTTGGGCTTTGCTTATGATTTTGTTTGGTTAAAAATGTATAATATCTACTGCACTAGTGATTACTCATGGTTTGTGGCACAAGTCCTCACTTCTTGGAACCCAACAAAATCATGTTACATACTGGTATCAGGTCAGAATTATGGGAAGAAAAGATGTTCTTCTTTCCTGTTTTAATTTAGGCTGTTTTAGAAGTCTGACATTGCAATTTTAATTGCTTCACAGGAAATCATGTCCTTTCTTTTCATGTTTATTAACTTGTGCTTCTCTCAGAATAGTACTGTTGAGTGAAAAACAGGCTTTGTTTAGATCCATGTTGTCATGTTATAATTGGTGTTAAAAAAGTTCAGGAGTTCAGAGGAGCATCAAGCCACCTCATTTTCTATTTTTAATAAAAAACAAAATATGAATAAAACACAGCAGCAGCAAGAAACTGCTGATGGTGTGCAATGTGTTCAAACTTAGTTTTATGATTAGAAGTCAGATTGTTTTAAAATTAAGATTTCATCTTAATGTTATTTTTTTCTACAGACACCAAGCTTGGCATACTTTTTACCCAGTGTATCAGTTTTCACTTAACATGAATAAGGATGAATGAAGTAAAGAGCATGACCTGGTACATAAAGGAAGATAATTAAAAATCTGGGAAAAGTAGACACATTGCTCCAGAAATCTTTTATAACACAGAAGTGTCCCTTTGTCTTCTTCATTGATCTCTGATGCTTGAAATAGCCGCATATATAATAAAAATGTTAAACTTCTTATAGTTCAAACCTAAGACTATAAACTACTCTATTTTCACTGTCCCAGTATCACTTCAAACTCTAATCTGCTGGTGATCAAAATAAATGGGTCATCCCTTGTTTTTTTCTTCTTTTTTAAAACTAATTTAATATGGGTTGGGATTTCATCATAAAATGTCTACTTTGTAAATACGTCTTTAAAAATACCTTGGTTTGGGGGATTTTATCAGTTGGTTTTCATACAAGACAATACTCAATTCACTACAACATTTTGCCCAGTGCGTAATTATAAATGCTAAGGTTCTGCTGAACTTTAGCAAGAATACAGTTGTGTGTTTCAGTCATAAACATGAAGTAATTTGAATAACTGTAGGTCATGTGGCTTATTTAAAGTCCCTTTTTCAACAAAAATTAGGTCAGACTGCTTCACGTGACTCTGCCGATAATTTTCAGTTTCGTGCTCTGGCTGGTTTTAGCTCCGCTGAACCAACCGGTTCAACCGACCTGTGTTTGTCATAATGTAATCTTTGTTTTTTGTTCCTCACTTCGTGTAGTACGTCACCATAAGACCAAAGCACTGCCAAGCCATGCACGCTCAGCACCCACAACACAACTTTAGATGATTTGTTCTTCATCATTTTGACTTGACAAAGAGAGATACGATTGTAAAACTGGAAACTATGGTGCCCATTAGTGAAAAAAAAAATCTGCTGTTTTCAGTGACCTCTTCATGACTCTCTGACAGGTCTGAGCACCAACTCTCCAACCAAATCTCCTCTGAAGAGCCCTGAAGGTTTCTTCCAGAAGAAAGAGGACAATGAATCAGATGTTTCGTCAAAGAACTCAGAACTGACACGATCAAAGACAGGTGAAACTTCTATACTTTAATACCCCACCAGTGATCATCCATATGGCTGATATTACATACACAATGTGGCCTAAAGCATAAAGACCAATGAGCAAAGCACATGGGCATTTACTTTCACATGCCAAATCAAACCACGGACACTAATCTGCTGCTAAAACAGCCTCCACTCCTGGTTCCAGGCTTTCCATTGGATTTCTGAGTCTGGCTGCAGGCTGCGTTTGTTGCATTCAGTCACATTCATTTGCATTATTGAGGCCCAGCACTGATGTTGAGGGATCAGGTCTGACGGCTTCCATGCATGCTAGTCAAGTCATTTTGTCAAGAGCTGCTCCAGGGTCTGGAATGAGCTTTTAGTCTCCAAGCCACTGACTGTTGCACTATAAAGATTTCCCTTTAGTGTACAAAACCAAAAGCAGGAAAAAACTGTAAAAGTATGGGTTATCCACATACTTTTAGCTATAATTGCATTTTAAAAAGTGTAATATATCAGGTTTCTTCTGTAAGCAGGAAATACAATTTTGTGGCCCATAATGCCTGTAACACTTGCGCCAATGTAAAGATAGGCTATTGTCACTTTAGTCGTCTATGCTGACCAAACTTGGTCAAAATATCAAAAAAGATTGACTAATCACAGACCTACAGTTGGAATAATGTTATGTACAGCTGCTGTTTATATTAGGTAGTGTAGAATTATTTTAATGACTGATTATTCTGGCTCCTCATTTTCCTGGCAATCTGATTCTTTTCAAATTAAAGAACAATATACATCACAGTTTCCTGGTGCCTGAGGAGATGCCTTCAAATGTCATGTTTAATCCAATCCAACAAATAAACAGATCTATTCTATGATAATAATATAGGTTTGCTTCAACAAACTGATTAATTTTTGCTCGTATATTATATATCCCCAAAATGTAATTGCAATATTAACCCATTTTAACCATCTGTTGCAGAAACTAAATGCATAGAAATATTGTGCACTTTGTTTATTTGTAACACTTAATGTAACACACTCACTGAACAACATGGCAGTGAGTACAAGTTATGGCACAGGGCCATCAATAAATCACTAATTACTACATCTGTTCTTGCTACAAAAAGTCCAGCTGTCTCCTGTGTAAAACCCCCTTATCAGCTTTCATATTCAACATGATGCAATCATGAAACAGCAAACCATAATCGCAATTTTATCTCTGAGAACTGTTGTCTAAAATGTTCTCTGCAGTGCCATTTGTCACTGGGGTGTTAAAAAAAAAACAAAGCACAACACATTAATTGAGCCCCCCCCCCCCCGGAAAAAAAAAAAAATAAAAAAAA